>JAVTVY010022383.1:0-92298 GCA_036873755.1 Hanleya hanleyi
CCTGGTGGCCATACTGGATTTTCGAATCGGACCAGAAAAGGTATCTTGCACAACTAGGCGACACGGGGAACCTGTGTACCAAATTTGACAAAGATTCCATGTAGTAGTTCCTGAGAAAATCGCAGTAGGCCTGATGGACATATTGGATTTTGGAATCGGACCAGAAAAGGTATGTTGCACAACTGGACCACAAGGGCAACCTGTGTACCAAATTTGAGAAAGATCCAGGCAGTACTTCCTGAGAAATCACTATAACAAAGTTTCATGGGGAAATCTCAGATGGCCGCCTGGTGGCCATATTGGATTTTCAATTGAACCGAAAAAGGGATCTTGCACAACTAGATCATAAGGTGAACCTGTGTACCAAATTTGAGAAAGATCCATGCAGTACTTACTGAGAAATCGCGGTAACAAGGTTTCATGGGGAAATCCAAGATGGCTGCCTGGTGGCCATATTGGATTTTCGAATCGGACCGGAAAAGGTTTCTTGCACAGCTAGACCCCAAGGGGAACCTGAGTACCAAATTTGAAAAAGATCCATGCAGTAGTTCCTGAGAAATCGCGGTAACAAGGTTTCATGGGGAAATCCAAGATGGCTGCCTGGTGGCCATATTGGATTTTCGAATCGAACCAGAAAGGGTTTCTTGCACAACTAGATCATAAGGTGAACCTGTGTACCAAATTTGAGAAAGATCCATGCAGTACTTACTGAGAAATCGCGGTAACAAGGTTTCATGGGGAAATCCAAGATGGCTGCCTGGTGGCCATATTGGATTTTCGAATCGGACCAGAAAAGGTTTCTTGCACAACTAGACCCCTAGGGGAACCTGTGTATCAAATTTGAAAAAGATTCATGCAGTAGTTCCTGAGAAATCAAGGTAAAAAGGTATCATAGGGAAATCCAAGATGGCTGCCTGGCGGCCATATTGGATTTTCGAATCGGACCAGAAAGGGTTTCTTGCACAACTAGATCATAAGGTGAACCTGTGTACCAAATTTGAGAAAGATCCATGCAGTACTTCCTGAGAAATCGCGGTAACAAGGTTTCATGGGGAAATCCAAGATGGCTGCCTGGTGGCCATATTGGATTTTCGAATCGGACCAGAAAAGGTTTCTTGCACAACTAGACCCCTAGGGGAACCTGTGTATCAAATTTGAAAAAGATCCATGCAGTAGTTCCTGAGAAATCGCGGTAACAAGGTATCATGGGGAAATCCAAGATGGCTGGCTGGTGGCCATATTGGATTTTCGAATCGGACCAGAAAAGGTTTCTTGCACAACTAGACCCCAAGGGGAACCTGTGTACCAAATTTGAAAAAGATCCATGCAGTAGTTCCTGAGAAATCGCGGTAACAAGGTTTCATGGGGAAATTCAAGATGGCTGCCTGGTGGCCATATTGGATTTTCGAATCGGACTAAAAAAGGTTTCTTGCACAACTAGAACCCTAGGGGAACCTGTGTATCAAATTTGAAAAAGATCCATGCAGTAGTTCCTGAGAAATCGCGGTAACAATGTATCATGGGGAAATCCAAGATGGCTGCCTGGTGGCCATATTGGATTTTCGAATCGGACCAGAAAGGGTTTCTTGCACAACTAGACCCCAAGGGGAACCTGTCTACCAAATTTGAAAAAGATCCATGCAGTAGTTCCTGAGAAATCGCGGTAACAAGGTTTCATGGGGAAATCCAAGATGGCTGCCTGGAGGCCATATTGGATTTTCGAATCGGACCAGAAAAGGTTTCTTGCACAACTAGACCCCAAGGGGAACCTGTGTACCAAATTTGAAAAAGATCCATGCAGTAGTTCCTGAGAAATCACGGTAACAATTTTTCATGGGGAAATCCAAGATGGCTGCCTGGTGGCCATATTGGATTTTCGAATCGGACCAGAAAAGGTTTCTTGCACAACTAGACCCCTATGGGAACGTGTGTATCAAATTTCCAAAAAAATCCATGCAGTAGTTCCTGAGAAATCGCGGTAACAAGGTATCATGGGGAAATCCAAGATGGCTGCCTGGTGGCCATATTGGATTTTCGAATTGGACCAGAAAGGGCTTCTTGCACAACTAGATCATAAGGTGAACCTGTGTACCAAATTTGAGAAAGATCCATGCAGTACTTCCTGAGAAATCGCGGTAACAAGGTTTCATGGGGAAATCCAAGATGGCTGGCTGGTGGCCATATTGGATTTTCGAATCGGACCAGAAAGGGTTTCTTGCACAACTAGACCCCAAGGGGAACCTGTGTACCAAATTTGAAAAAGATCCATGCAGTAGTTCCTGAGAAATCGCGGTAACAAGGTTTCACGGGGAAATCCAACATGGCTGCCTGGTGGCCATATTGGATTTTCGAATCGGACCAAAAAAGGTTTCTTGCACAACTAGACCCCAAGGGGAACCTGTGTACCAAATTTGAAAAAGATCCATGCAGTAGTTCCTGAGAAATCGCGGTAACAAGAATTGTTTACGGCGGAGTGACGACGGACGGACGATGGTGATGGTGGGCTAAAAAATAATTCCTTGTTTTCTGTGGTAAGACACCTAGAATAGATCGGGCTGCAATAGAATGAAGACTCAGCCTATTTCAGCCCGATCTATTCTAGGTGATCTATTCTAGGTGTTTTACCACAGTAAACAAGGACTTGTTTCTATTCTACCATACTGAAAACGGCACAATGTGGAGATGTTTCCTGAAAAGAAAGATTTTCTAGTGTATTTAAAACTGGATTAACGCCCCTACACCCTACAAAAAATGCTTAGGCCCGCCAATTAATCGAAGCAAGCAACACCTGCAAGTCGCGTGCCTGAAATCGATCTATTGGAATTAGATCCCACCTGGGTTTCCTTTTTTACATGTAATAATGTTATTTGGTAAAACGCATGGGGTGTGGCAGAATATAAAATAACACCTACAGCTGGGTCCAGTGAACATACATACACAGTCCATTATCGTAAAGTTTTCCAAAAATTTGCTGGGGTAAATGGTTTCAATGACAATTAATACAGAAAGCTTTTCCTCTGGATAAGTACCTCACTGAGTACCGCCCCCGCTCAAAAAAGGATGAAGTTTTTTTAAATGTCTAGAAAGAGTAAGGCGAGTTTAAAAAACCTTTGCAAGAAATCCGAGTTCTAAACGACAGAAAGGGGACCATTGAACCAGAAAAACTCATTAATCAAGTTAAATTATTCAGAGCCATACATTTTCAGAAAGATGAGCAAGTCTGTTCCGATTCCGCATTGCTGTTTAATTGAGGGAAAACGAGGGTGTCGTAGTATTCCATAAGCGGGGGTCGTAGCCTTAACCCTACCTGGCCTGGGGAGGGGGGGGGGGAGGCGGCGGAAAGTGCCCCCTCACCCTCCCTAGTGAACTTTTCTCTGCTGCTCCGAAACGACAAAACCGAGGAGGCTGAAACTTGGTGACTTTTAAGCTTATCTTACTGGGGTCATTTTCAGTCTATTTTCATATACCCCTGGGCAGAGGATCAAAATCCAAAAATGGCGGCCATGTGGTATCCGCGAAAGTCGTGTTTTTCAATCTTTTCGCTCCATTTCTTCACATTTTCCTTGCTTAATAGGCCTTGAAAGTATGTTATTTATGCAAAACTAATTATTCTATATTTTATTTGATTTTTTTCGAGAGAATAATCGGAAAGATGAAAATTTCGAGAAATCGACCACAAAAAGGCCGAAAATGGCTTCCAAGAAGATGACGCCACTGTGACGTCATCACGGCGGCCATCTTGGATTTTTTTACGTTTCCCGGTAGAGCTTAAACCCAAGATGCTGTGTGGTAAGTTTCAGCGGGTAGAGAAAATATATAGGTGGGGGCACTTTCCGCCTCCCCCCCCCAGGCTGCGATACACCCTAAATCGCCCAGGCCAGATAGGGTTAAATACGCATGCGTCCAAGCGCTATTGTTATATCATTAGTAATGGAGAATGATATTCGGTATGGCGTATAGCCCGCCACTAAGCATATATACATATGAAATGGTTTTTGAGAAAGGAAGAATAAATTGGTCGTCAGCGAGATTCGAAACCGCGAATCCACGACTTTAGTAATGGTACCTCTCCGTGGCTGATCCATTGACCACAATGCGATCGCTGACAGTTAGTTGTATCCACCTGTCAATAGGCGAATATAGTTTTCTTGGCGCAACTTTGGATGCTCACCTTGTGAGGAACGACTGTGGCAAGGCTGAAGACAGATGTTAATATTTTCTATCATGGTCGCTTTGGTGTGATTCATGATCTTCGGCCCATTCCTCTAAATATTTTTTCATGGAATTAACACGAATGATGTGAATACGATATTCTGTATCTGTATGCTATGGACTGTATAAAACATAGGGTAATTATCATATTGGAATCAAATAATGGCATACAATTCGCTTTTTCAACTCGGTATCACGGGTTATTGAGCAGCCATGGAAATTAAGGATTGGAAGCCGAATTTGTTATACCTCCAAGTGAAGCAGATGTTCTGGGTCTTTGGTGTGCTCCACCTGGGTGGCAGTCAGGTGATAAAGGTAACATCCAGATTTCGTCTTCAGAACCATAAAATTCTGTTGAAAGCATGCGAATATGTTAGAAAAATTCAACATGTACAACTACTCCTGAAAGAGATCAGATCCATATTTCAACATTATATTATCAAGCTAGAGCTATACGCCATTTTATATGGAGAACTCTACGTTTATCGGACCATATACTATAACAATGTTAAGATTTGACTAAAATAATTATTATCGATCCCTCAGCATCAGGGTAGCTAGGCGGCCGTTGTTGGTGGAGGCGTTCAAATTTAGCCCTCGATTAGAAATATACGTATACATCCTAATGTCAAGAAAATTACAAGTGGATACTTTTCTCTTCAATACACTTGTTCATAATATTGTACGTAATAATTGGAAATTATTTTGTCTCGACGTTTTTAGAAAGTGGTATCTTCATAATAGCATTTGAACACGTGTATATAACTATCAAATCCATGATCTTACAAAAGCACATCCACATACATTTTATACTTTCTGTTTTAAGGTACTATTTGTATTAAAACTTTATATTATATTATTTGTATTAACACTTTATATATTTTTAAGAAACGAAAAATTTTTAAGAAACAAAATGTAAGCTTCATACTTTATCGTGATTTCATCAGCAACACCAGTATCTATTTCTGTGTTTATGAAAAGATACATCCTCCCTTCCACGGTACTTCAGCTTAAATGAAGGGAGTAACACATTACATTAACTGTATAATTGTACAGAGTGGATGCTTTTATTGCTGTGTAGACAAGAAACTTACGTGCGCCAAGTCCTGGAACCAGCTGATCTCTGACAGATCAAATGTATGGTTAACAAACGGTGCTTGGGTGTGGTGCATGTGGGTAGTATTCGGGACCTCGGTGGTCGGGTCCTGGCCATATACCTTGCAAATACGAATCAATTATGATACCCCACGTGTAAACAGTGAATATATAATTTCTTTGATAGGCATTTAGAAGTCGGCGTATATAACACAATGCTATGCTATGAATAACACCTTCTTTATTGCTGTGGAGCTGACATTTCGGTGGAGATACTTTCAACTTTTTCAACTTTGAAAAAAGTTGGAAGTATCTCCAACGAAACGTCAGCTTCACAGCAATAAAGAAGTTGTTATCCATAGAATAGCATTGTGTTAGTGAACATATAGTAAGAACGTCAAATGAAGATCCATCAATACGTAAATCATTTTGTGTGAAAGTTTTTTTATTCCAGACTGCATTAAAGATATGCATGGAAGTCAATATATATTGCTTCTAACTATTGACAGCAAACTTAAAAATGAAGCAGATGTATTCTCACTACGGGTCGGCTTGATATTATGACCGTTTATTTGAGGGTTTTTTTTATACTTTTTCTAACAAATAGATAATATTTAGAATTGAAACTCTGTGAGACAAATCTGCTATCCAGGATGAAGATTTGGGGTGGTTTTCGGGTCAAAAACTGCTTTTCGTCGTCCTTACGTCCCAGATGAAAAAGTTACTTTTAGGGGTGAGCACGAGTGAGAGGTACTGGAATTAGGACCGTTTTGCGAAATGGATCCAATTATTCATTGGAAAACTATGAATTTTTTTAATCTGAATTCAGATGATACTTGTTCCATGTGATCAAATTTTTTATAGTATAGATCTGATTTAGGCACCTCAAAGGTGCAAATACTTTCTTTGGTAGAGAGTGCGTTTGATAGCAACTCGTTTCAGGAACACAATAGTAAACACACATTGATGGATGACAGAATTCTGGGGGAGAATTGATGTGATTAATTAAAGGTGGCATAGGCATTTTCTTCTTTGAATTATTTTTTCTCAAGCAAAAATTATCTTACGACGATGAAATTTTGAAAAATTATCAGTAGTTATCATCTCTTCTAATCAGTGAGATTTTGTTAATTTCATAGAACACTCTGTATGCAAGGAAATGTATTACAAATATAACATGTATGTGGCAAAGTGCCTGGACAGTCTTACCAGAGCGATGACGGTGGCAACAACAACAAAACACAGCATGATCGGACGGTAAAGGTGGGCAGAAAGGTTGTCTAGCTTAGTTCAAGCAAGTTATATATCGTGTAGTCTTCACAGATGCCGTTTCCGCTACCACACGTAGAAATCCAGATAACGTGCAATTTGCTGATATCACCGTGTTTAACGCCAAAGCAATACAGACACTCCTATAACGTTTCTCTCAACAGAACTAGGTTCAATTTTGACCACTGCATGCTCTTGTAGCTAATTTGCGAATTTTATTGTAATTACTGTGTATATTATTTAGATCTGACATTTGGTGGACACTCGTTGTCCATAAAAATCAGCCACTTCAATCGAAATATCGTACTCGTACTTAAGGTAATTTACATCTTCCGAAACTGTTCTTCCAAATTTCCCCACAATCTAATGAAAAAATATCGTATGTCTTCTCACTTTTTCCGCTTAACCCAGGGCTAGGGGCATATTTCAAGATCTTCATGGTGTTCATACAAACAGCCACAATCAAAAACATGACCGAGATAAATGATTTTCTACATATTGACTTTACAATGAAAGTCATATTGTAATTTGTGGGAAGATTCGTCGGAAAGTGGGCTTGTATGGGGCGCCGACATTCCCGGGTGAAATTATATAAACCCATTCAGAAGAATCCGGTCCGGCCAGTGGTTTTCTCTGGACTTAAAAGGGATGACAACAGAACACGCATTGCTGAATATAGTTTTTACTATATATTCATCTTGAAGAAGCTACAATATTTGTGAACTCTATCGGTGGTGGTAGGACAGTGCGATAGTATAACTGTAATTTGAAAAACGCATGACATTCTCTTTTATACTGTCCTGGGTCATGATGATCTATCAAATGCTCATAAAATTTATGACAATGAAACTGGCTAACTGTCTCCAAACTAAAACATACCGATCAAACTTGGGTTTCATGCAGTACAAGTCTAGTGCGTTTACTTATCCACGCCATTAAATCATATAGCTGAATACCGAAGATCGGATCTGACGCCTACTGGAAATATAGTCAAGTAAAATTTCACACAGAAGATAAATATAATTTCTTGCGCTTGACAGGAGGAAATAGCACGAAATTACTTTCTCCTGGGGGAGCAAGAATCACATGTGGAGGTGTGAAATGTTATAACAGGTGGGCGGCCTGTGAGCTGTTATAACATTGGCGGGGGTTTCTGGTTTAAATAGAGGTCAGTTGTATGGTCAGGCCATCTCGTCAGCGGTTTGCTAAGCATTAACACACGACAGTGTTAAGACGAAAGGCGGGAAATGAAAGTATTCATTTGACTGTATCTGATATGGTTGAAAAAGAAATCTTTATTTCTTAGGTCAATAACATGGCGTATGTATTCAAATAAAATGTACATATGCTTGTCATCTTGCTGTTACGCTCATTTTGGAGGTGGTGTTAAACATTGGTGCATTTGAGTAAAACGACTGTGAATGAACAGTACTTGTATCACTGTTCGTAGCATTTTTTATTTTGAATGAGATTATACCGATCGTATATGATATTATTTCTATGAGCCTGAAGGGCCTTAGATTATTTGATGGCCCATTTTGCAGTTGTACATATCCATCAAAAAGATATGCGCATATCGCTAAGCTATAGAGTTTGATAAAATATTGAAGTATGCAATATTGAATATGGATATTTGGATGGGCTGTAGAGCCATTAAAATACTTGGTGTATGTATTTGTCTACATTTGATATGTACATGACGGTTTGTCATCTTTTTTATGCATTTTCCATATTTTGAAAGTGGTGTTATACAGGTTTTGGTTCGTAGAAAACCACCGGAGTGACCTCAAAAAACCCAGTGACCTTCGATGCATTTTTCATTTTGAATGCGCTTATACCCAGCGTATCTGATATTATGCTTTTGAGGCTGAAGAGCCTTAGAATATTTGATGACTGATAAAGAGGTTGTACGTTTTCGTTTACCAATAGGATGCTAGTAATACGATTTTAATATAATATTGATGTAATGCAATATTGAATATGCATAGTTGGATGGTCATTAGAATATGCTAGATGTATTGACTTGTCCATATCAGTGAGGCCATATGCTTTTGTCATTTTACCTGCATTTGTGCCTTTTTGAAAGCGGTATTATACAGGTTTTGTCTAATGCATTTGAACAAATCGACTTGTGAGCAAACAGCTCTTGTAATGTTGTTCGAAGAACTTTTCATTTTGAATGAACATATAGCGATCGTATATATTATGCTTTTTGAGGCTGAAGAGCCCTTAGAATACTCGGTCTACAAAGCGGTTGTAAATATTGTCTGTCAATAGGATACGTGAATGTACTATTTCTAGTAATATGACTTTGCTATAATATTGAATTATGCAATTTTTTATATGCATAGCTAGATGCGCTGTAGAGCCATTAGAATACTGGGTGATCTGAATGGTGAGCTGAAGAGCCACTAGAATACTTGGTGAGCTAAAGAGCCATTAGAATACTTGGTGAGCTGAAGAGCCATTAGAATACTTGGTGAGCTGAAGAGCCATTAGAATACTTGTTGAGCTAAAGAGCTAAAGAGCCACTAGAATACTTGGTGAGCTAAAGAGCCACTAGAATACTTGGTGAGCTAAAGAGCCACTAGAATACTTGGTGAGCTAAAGAGCCATTAGAATACTTGGTGAGCTAAAGAGCCATTAGAATACTTGGTGAGCTAAAGAGCCATTAGAATACTTGGTGAGCTAAAGAGCCATTACAATACTTGGTGAGCTAAAGAGCCATTACAATACTTCTGAAGAGCCATTAGAATAATTGGTGAGCTGAAGAGCCGTTAGAATACTTGGTTGACAAAATAGCCTGTTTGATATGAAAATTGGGCCTTGGATTGTTACCATTGAGAATGTGATTGAACATGGTTGGTATCGTGGAATGAAAGATGTATAAAGTATTGTGATCTGTGATAACCGCATGAAAGCGGTATTTTACATAGATTTGAGTAAATGACCCTGTTAATATTTACGATGATGTACACTGAATTGTTTTAGATGATTGAACATGGTTGATGTTATGAAAGGAATGATGTAAAACGGAAATGAGATTTGTGAACAGAAATAACGAATAAACACGGCTAGCACCGCATGACAATTCCAAATATATGTGTTGTTGAATGTGTTATTGCGTAAGGGTGCAGGAGAACTGACATTGCTTGACCCTATAGGCCGTTGGATAGGATGTTTGTATTAATAGGCAGCATTCAGAACCAAAAACAATTCCCTCATGCCAATCTCTCAGTCTCTAATATAACATGTATGGCACAGCATATACGAACTGATAATAAGGTACAGTATAAAAGCTTATGAATTCATGAATTTTCCCTCAAGGCGAAACAAAGAAAAGTTATTAGTATAATAAAATTGACAAAAGTATGGTAGCTAAGAAATTCCATATTTCACACATGCCCCAGAAATGGAAGATGGATGATACTATCGGAGAAAGTGCATTCATCTCAAAGTAGAAAAATAAAACGCATAATTCATAAAAATGATATCCAAAGTTCATAGAATAGTCCGTATTCATAGCTGAGTTCGTTATCCGCAATATCAGTCAAACATCGTAAACAATTATCCAATTATCATAGTCCATGTTCATAGCGTAAGGTCATAATTCCATAGTTATCAAAATTTATCAGCGCAAATACTTCAGGTATGTGATACAACATGCCAGTCACACCGCTAGTGTGCACATGTCAAGTATGACCAAAACAATTGCCTGAAAACATTTCATGCCCCATAGCATAGTCGCGAAGTCGAAATAATGTGCCAAAACAAGGCACAAAATCAAAACAATTGCTGGAAAATCCTTCGAGTACCTCAGCTTCGAATCCAAAATACTTCACCAAAACAAAACAAAATACATGTAGAACAGCATTTAAATGAATTAAAATGTCAAAACAGTTAAACAAAAATAAACAAAAGAGAAACACAATAAGAAGAGGGGAAGAAATGGTGCTAGAGACTGCATGAGTGATCAATTCAGCAGTAACCAATACACCAGAACTTGGCCTCAAGTGAGAGTACGTTCCCGGCCGGAAAACGCCCACTGGCAAGAGTAATGAAAGAAAGAAAAAAAACATTACAAAGGAGGATACAAAGATGGAAAAACATGGTCACTTGGAGCAGTCTCCAGAGTACTGTCCAGTGGCAGATCATGCATTTCAATGCCTGCCAAAGAGTGGCATTCTAACGGGCAATAATTCTTGTAAAGTTCAAGTGGTTTAGAATGGCAATGTTAGGCATTTGAATCCTATCTGCAAGAAATGAGAATTCTTTAGAATAGAGAGTAGCAGACTATTTTCCAGCCCACACCAGTAAAACACACACTTATTCCGAAACAGAACTAACATACCAGTTCAGTGCAAGAAAAACGGTGATGTCAGAGAAAGGATTTACACGGGGGAACTCGATCAGTTATGACAAAAGTATTCTGCACAAATGACAGCGCACATTGTCCAATTAATACCACTGCAATGTATCTCAATATTGTGGCAACAAAAATAGTCAAACACAGACACAATTATCCTGTGGTTATGTCTCAATCATTTTCCCTGGTTATCACCAAGTATTAGATTTCTTTAGCGTGGTCAGTGCTGATTCATACCTCATCCTGAAGGGTTAACATTAGGGCCTTATGTTACTCATTATGAAAGCTAGAACATTTACGGTTGACATGGACACAATATGTACTGCATTTAAGGAAGTTGTCAATACGTGTTAATTGAAACCAATTTGTCATCCAAAATCTTAGACTTATATCTGAGGATCCAAACATGAATAATAAAAATTCAGGATGTTACAAAAACAAATAACCACAAATATCCAGGCTCCGATAGCCTAACCGAGGATTGTAAGGGCTCGTCAACCGACATCAACCAGGCTGTCATAGTCTATACCAAGCATTTATATGCTACAATCACTAGTACGTGCATGTACTCAGTGCATCAAGGACCTATCAATATACGCGATAACACTAGTTTCATTTAGCTCAAATGCGTTAAGTGTTCAGCTTACCAGCTACACCAGCTATTATGCAAACTGATCGCGATAAAAGTCCTTATCAAAAATCATCGTGGAATCACATCACAATGTTCTCATCCAAAGTTCAAAGGCTAGATTTACCAATCTTCAAGGCACTAAATTTATCAATCACAAAATTCATGCAATCTACCAGTTTGATCATTGATTTATCAACTTCACTGGGCATGCAGTATTATCGGTAATAAACAAAACAAAACGTGCACAATATACGAACGATGCCAACAGTTCATATAAGGCATTACCGTGGCACACATAAGATGATTGTTCAAGGGAGAGAGAGAGAAAATGAAGGTTTACCCCCGCGTTCAATACATGTTACCAATCTGTCTGCGGATTCAGTCCAGAATGTTCCAAGAAAGTTATGAGGAAACAATATCTCAGAGTTCGTTACGGCATGACCCATTTCTGTAAATTACAGACCGTTCACCGTCAATTCAATGAGAAATTCACAACGTCAGGCAGAAAGTTCAGGGAAGTCCAGGCAGAAAATATATCACAACACAGTTATGTTCAATCACTAGCCATTTATAAGGCTCTGTTAAGCGAAATGAATCAAACTGTACCTTTAGATACTGTATCCACGGAATGGACTCGTTCCAGAGGTTTCTGGCACACGCTGCCACATGACTAAGGAAGAGGAGAAGCATGTCGCTGTTATAGGAAGGAACAGTGTTTGGGTAGATCACATCATTGAGATATCAATTTGGCATTCAGTCGTGAGCATCAGTTTGGAATTCCATCCAGTCAGAATTACAAGGCAGTTCAAGGAGAACTCAAACGAGGAAAAATTGAAGAGGATTGCCAAAGTCATCAAGGTCAAGGTACGAGAACCAAACCACTTCATTGAATGCAGGAATAGAAAGGTCCGATGCAGAAGATGAGGAGAGCGGGAGGTGTGACACCAAGAAAAATAGTCATGTGCCAGCCCTGATGTACAGTATGAAGAAAGAACCAGCTCACTAACAAATGCTGGGCTGGACCGCCGCTCGTTGATAGCTAAGGAACCGCTCCACCGTGCGACACCCAGACGACAAACGTTAAGACACTTTGCAAGAGTTCAGACGATCATTGCTGTGTTCGTACCCGTCCACACGAGCTGACGTTGAAGAACTGGCGGAAGAAAGCCACAAGAGGAGAGAAATGGCTGCAAACAACCGCGGCGTCGACGTCACCGTGACACCAGAGGAGATGGAAAGAGACGACCTTTCTTGAGTACTACAAGAAAAATTACAATAAAGTGACGAAAGACCATGGGTTCACCGCACCGACCGCAGAAGAAGGAAGAAGGAAGAGGGAGGGTCCAGCAACGCAGGGCAACGTGATCAATCGTCGTGACGGGTCGTCAAAGACTGTCAGCAGATCGTGGACAGGAATGGAAGCGAGGCTACTACCACCGGTACAGCGCCAAAGAAACTGGAAAACGTAGACGTGGAAATTTTCATATGCTGTTTTCACTAATGTTCTCGTTGTATCCGGAATTTTTTTTTCTATCCTGGCAAGATCGTCAATATAATTTGTGGGAAGTTTCGTCGGGAAGTGGGCTTGTATGGGGCGCCGTCATTCCCGGGTGAAATTATATAAACCCACTCAAAAGACTCCGGTCCGGCCGGTGGTTTTCTCTGGACTTAAAATGGATGACAACAGAACACGCATTGCTGAATATAGTTTTTACTATATATGCATCTTGAAGAAGCTACAATATTTGTGAACTCTATCGGTGGTGGTAGGACAGTGCGATAGTATAACTGTAATTTGAAAAACGCCTGACATTGTCTTTTATACTGTCCCGGGTCATGATGACCTATCAAATGCTCATAAAAGTTATGACAATGAAACTGGCTAACTGTCTCCAAACTAAAACATACCACTCAAACTTGGGTTTCATGCAGTACAAGTCTAGTGCGTTTACTTATCCACGCCATTAAATCATATAGCTGAATACCGAAGATCGGATCTGACGCCTACTGGAAATATAGTCAAGTAAAATTTCACATAGAAGATAACTGACAATGCTTGACCCTATAGGTCGTTGGATAGGATGTTTGTATTAACAGGCAGCATTCAGAATCAAAAACAATTCCCTCATGCCAATCTGTCAGTTCCTAATATAACATGTTCTGCACAGCATATACGAACCGATAATAAGGTACAGTATGAAAGCTTACGAAACCATGAATCTTCACTCAAGGCAAAATAAAGTTAGTATAATAAAATTGACGAAAGTATGGTAGCTAAGAAATCGTGTATTTCACATATCTTCCATCAACGAAAGATGGACGATACGATCGGAGAGAGTTCATTCATCTCAAGTAACAAAATGCATAATTCATTAAAATGATTTCCAAAGGTCAAAGAATAGTCCGTATTCATAGCCAAGTTCGTTATTCGCAATATCAGTCAAATATCTTAAATATCTTCAATTACCATAGACCATGTTTATAGCGTAAGGCCGTAATTCCATAGTCATAAAAAAATTTCAACTCAAATACTCCAGGTACAAAATGCTAATCACAGCGCAAGTCTGCACATGTTAAGTATGACCAAAACAATTGCCTGAAAACATTCCAAGCACCTCAGTCGCGAATTCAAAATAATGTACCAAAACATTACACAAAATCAAAACAATTGCTCGAAAATCCTTCGAGTACCTCAGCTGCGCATCCAAAATAGTTCACCAAAACAAAACAAAATACAGGTAGAACAGCGTTTAAATAAATTAAAATGTCAAAAGAGTGAAAAAAAGTAAACAAAAGAGAAACAACAATAAGAAGAGGGGAAGAAATGGTGCTAGAGACTGCATGAGTGATCAATTCAGCAGTAACCAATACATCAGAACTTGGCCTCAAGTGAGAGTACGTTCCATGCATGAAAACGCACACCCACTGGCAAGAATGATGAAAGAAAGAAAAACAAAAACATTACAAAGGAGGATACAAAGATGGGAAAACATGGTCACGTGGAGCAGTCTTCAGAGTACTGTCCAGTGGCAGGTCATGCATTCCAATGTCCCCGGGTGGAACAGGCTGACGTACAATGAAGGTTCGCGAACAAAACTGAGAACAATATTTATACAGATTATACCGTGTACAAAAGATATACAAAATCACGACAAGGGTACCCAGCGAAACCATGGTGAAAGAAAGATATGTCAAAATGTCACGCACTGATACGTCAATTGTCATATCGTCAACATCAGCTAATAGACGAGCTGCGATTTGTAAAAAACGCCTTAATTTAGGAGTAAAATGCACCCCCGTACACACGGTCACATCCTATGTCATTTGAAAGCTTACTTAATGTATTTTTTTGTTAGACCGGATGTGGTCTTGAAATATATTGCCGTAAGGTAAAAAATCCATTCAAACGAACCAATATCGAGTCTTATCGTCACGAAAAAAAGGGGGTGGGTTTGCTTTAGTCTTAATAACTTTATTCATTTTACACCAATGCACAGTAGTGAGGTAGCAACTTTCTCTCCATTAAACAGGGAATCGATTGATAACAGTTTTGGTAGCCTATCTTGAATCATAACGTCACTCGGGGGTCCTCTTCAAATTCTGAATGAAATATTTTCCAAACAAAAATTATGATTTCTTTACTAAGTTATTCAATGTAATGAAATTCACATAATTGTGTCAAGTTATTGCCACCGATACTGTGTGTCATTGCATGAAAAGTACAGGCTATAGAAGGTTTCTCACTACCATAGAGAATAGAATATGTGAACTGGAAGTATCTGTCAAAATTATACATTTTCAATGTCTACTAAGCGCTTATCTAAGGTTGTCAAACATCTGACATCAGCAATACTTGATAAAAGTGTTTTATCACTTTATATGTATATTTCAATGGTTTCTTTTATCTCTTGTTAATTTTAAAGCAATATCGAAGGTTATTTTGATTATCGTTGTGGGTGGGGGTCATCTCATAATTACTATTGCAGATTAAATGTTTTCCCACAATATGTTCTTGGTAATCTGCCACTTTTAATAAGATTTGTGGAGACAGTGTTCAATAAATTACTGTTTACAGATCACTGATTTTCCATCTCTTGAAAATTTCAAAACTAATTAGGGAGTCCTCTAAAATTAACGTTAAAATTGTCACATCAACAGTATGTTCTTAGAAACATACTTGTAGGGTTCAGACAGGAAAATGCCCAAAAACATACCCACTCTCCAGATATGTTCTGACCCTACAACAGCCTGAGTATAGGACATCACTGTATATATTCATGTACCTCAAAGCAGTTGTTTCGGATATTTTGGGGAGTATATCTTCTGTATATCCCAAGCATAACTCTCAACAAGGGCCAAGCCTAATCATCAATACAATGAATATTAATGATATATAATATCCGATATTATGGTCTCGCTTGTTCTGTGCTTCGCACATATGTGCTGCTATACAGTATTATTACGGTTTGTTGATGGTGTCACGACAGAATTCTCGCTTCTGAAGTTCTGTAGGTATTGAAATATATTAATCTCAATTCGAGATTTATCTGCTTTGACCCATTTTATGTGTATGCTGTTTCTTTCCATGTCTTTAATGAACTTGTAAAAGATGGCTATATCATCAAGGGCCTCCACTCGAATTTTCTCAAAGTTGGCGATACATATCGCATGCTGATAGCAAAATACGAGTGTAGCGTGCAAGATCTATGGCGGTAAGTTTCGTAACTTGTATCTAATTCCGCTTAACCCGGGGCTAGGGGCCTATGAACCTATGTATTTCAAGATCCTCATAGTTTTCATATGAACAGGCACAATCAAAGCGTGACTGAGATACATCATACTCTAGATAACGACTTTACAACATATATCATATGGATTAAGAATACTGATCAGCGATACGGATTTGATATTTTTTTTCAACATCATGATGTCTTGCTGGCATCATTGAAAACTGTTGACCGCTTCTGTCTTACGGAAAATCAGCCTAGTTCTACGTATATTATGGTCTATCTTTTTAATTTAGCGCCAATGTTATATGAATTTTTTTTTTTTTTTTTTTTTGTCTGAAAAAAGTGAATATAATGTACATTTATTGCCACAAACAGATGCCAACAGAGATGATACAGTGAAAACACACCACCATCAGGTAGAAAACATACAATATCACACATGAACCCATGTATATCGCTCTAAGATTAGTTTCAAGAGGCCAAAATACGTAATAGAATAAAAAAAAATGAAAATAAAAATACACAAAAGAATAGTAATAATAAAAAAAGAACAATATATCAACGCTTGTGCAAATCATTTGTTTCGGAATAACATCAGATAGACGTTCCACAGAAGAGCGAGGGAACAAAACACATCAGTTAAGTAGTTTCAGCCACAGACGCCATTCTTTTTCAAACTGTTCAATTGTTTCGTGCTTCATAGCAATGAACTGTTCTATATTTAAATATTCTTTGACGACATGCTGCAAACCATAAAGATGTAAAGTTTTCCCTTGGCATCTACACTTATAAATATAATATTTTGCCAACAGCAGAATGAAATTAAGTGGTTTATAATAGGCTTTATTCTTAGTTATTCCGAATAGAATTTCCTTTTTAGAGACATTTATAAGAATGTTTATTTTTGAGTAAATCCATTTTCTAAAAGACTCCAATAGATTATCTACTATTATGCATCCACCAAATATATGTTGAATAGTTTCAGTCTGCTGGTGACAAAAGGAGCATTTATCATCATTCCTAATTCCCATTTGTAGCAACAGTTTATTAGTGGCTAGGATATGATGATTGATCCTATACTGTAGCCACTGCAATTTTGTGTTCTTACAGCATTTGAAGGGCAGCTGATATATGTTTTTCCATTCATGGGGTAATATAGTTTCGTATTTTTCTTGACTTTTAGAGGTAGTGTTTTTCAACAGAGAAATATAAATGTCTTTACAACCTGTCGGGTGTCTCAATATGATGCGGAGTTTGCTTGGAATATGTAGATTATAAGCCCTGTGTGGTACTGGTTGCAAATTGCAGTGGCTAAAGTAAGTTTTTATTGCATTGCAGACGCCCCAGTATTCTAAAAAATTTGTTTTAACTTCAATTTTTTTTTCAAAAGTTATGTAATCTATAAAGTTACCGTCCTCATCAATCAGGTCACCAATAAAGTGCACACCACGTTTATACCATTTTTTGTAGAAAATGGTCTGTGTATTCACTTTAATAAATTTGGTTAACCAAATATTTGTATAGTATAGATCCTCGGGCGTGAGCGGACGGAAGTTTTCATTAACATTTCTCCAAGCACGAAGTACGTCAGCCCAAAATAGGTTAGTACATTGATCGCTTATATGAGTTAAATAGTCATCTCCTTTATAAACAAGATCATGAGTAGTAGATATCGATATTTCAAACAACTCCTTGTACTGACTTTCCTGTGACAGTAGTCTACGGATCCAGGTTGTTTTAAGAGCCGTTATGAAATGTTGCAAATTAGTCATTTTTAACCCCCCATTCTCGTAGTCTTGGCAAAGAACGTCCCTTTTAATTCTGTCTTGTTTTGAATGCCAAATAAACGAGTAAAATAAAGAATTAAGTTTTTTTACGTAGTCATTTGGAGGATTTGGGAGGGCAATAAATAGGTGGTTGAGTTTTGATATAATCATTGTTTTTAATACTGTAATTCTTCCTAGTGGTGTCAACCTTCGTTTTGACCATTGATCTAGTTCCAACTGTATTTCTTTTACTCTTTTGTCATAATTCAGCGAAATCATCGAATCCAAGTTACAAGAAAATAATATTCCGAGATGAGTAAAGTTAGACTGTTCCCAGTTAAGCTTATATCTGTGATTAAATGTCTCTCCTCCAAATTTTTTGCATCCTATCCACATAGATCTTGTTTTTGTGATATTTAGTTTCAAACCTGAAAGTAAGGCGTATGTATCTAAAGTTAACAGTGCTTCCTTTAGTGAATTTTCAGAACCGTCGAGAAGTAATGCTGTGTCGTCTGCGTACTGTGAAATCTTAAATTCGCTGTTTCCAATTTTTATTCCCTTTATGTTTGTATTGCCCTTAATCATTATTGATAAAATTTCGGCACATAGCAGAAAGATATAAGGTGACAGAGGGTCCCCTTGTCTGCATCCTCTGGATATCTCAAAAAACCTGGAGAGGAAACCACTCTGCATCACCGCGGACTTGGCTTTTTTGTAAAAAACAGATATCCATGTTTTAAGCGATTTTCCAAAGTTGAATATGTCCAATACCTCATTAATAAAAGACCAAGAAACCGAGTCAAACGCTTTCTCGAAGTCAATGAGGAGAAGAAGACCGGGTATATTATTGCGTTCTGTGCATTCCATTATGTCATAAATTAATCGTGTATTCTCACCGATATACCTACCGCTCATAAACCCAGACTGGCTTTCTGATATCAGTTTGTTTAATACAGACTTTATTCTTGTAGCTATACATCCCGATGCAATTTTGTACGTGCTGTTTAATAATGTGATCGGTCTCCAATTTTGCAAGTATTGTTTAGCCTTGTCTCCCTTTGGTAAGCAAATTATTATCCCCTCTTTCTGTGTCGCAGACAATTCTCCCTTTCTATACCCCTCATTAATTGATCTGGTAATGAAGCTGCCTATATCTTTATAGAAAAATTTGAAAAATTCTGCAGTAAAACCATCCGTCCCGGGGCTACGATTATTTTTCATTCGTTTCAAGCTATTTAACACTTCTACCTCTGAAATATCCCCCTCTAATGTAAGTTGTTCCTCGTCTGTTAGGCGGACAAAGTCCATGTTTTGTAATTCACTTTGTATGCTATATTCTTCAAAATCTTTGTTTGTATATAGATTGTTATAAAAAGTCTTAGCTTCGGCAAGAATCTCTGACTGATCTGTAATAAATTGCCCGTTGTCCTTTTCTATTTTTGGTATAGTTTTATTTGTAAAATTTCTTGATTCTAAACTACAAAAATATCTAGTGGGTTTCTCTCCATCCTCTGCCCACTTAGCTTTGGATCTGATCATGTGACCTTTCATCTTTTCTTTCCTGATTATTTCTAGTTCTAACTTTTTGTGTTCAATTAAGTCTATATTAGGTTCTTCCATTTCCTCTAGTTCCGTAATAGAAGATTGTAAATTTTCTTCTGTCTTTTGTTTTTCCTTTTTCTTAAATGATGCGTAAGATATGGTTTGACCTCTTATGTGCATAAGTAAGGTATCAAGGAACAATTGATCTGAAATTGTAAATTGCAAATGATGATTTTCAATAGTTTTCAGATTATCTAGATTATATACAGGTAGGGTGTACTCCTGTTTTGTATTATCAATACAAATCTTCACACGCTTTACATATTCTGGATCATACAGTAAGCTGGAATTGAATTTCCAAAGCCCCCTCCCCCTAGTAAATTCGTTTATTTTAATACTCAGTACAACAGGTGAGTGGTCAGACCTATAACTCGATTCTATTTTTATTTTATGTACACTAGAGAAGAAACTTTCACTCAGCAGGTAGAAATCAAGGCGGGCCTGTTTTAGAGGATTGTTTCGGCGCCATGTATATCTTTTTAGATCAGGATATGTTTGACGAAATGGATCGATCAGGCCAACCGAGTGTATCATGTCTAATATAGTTTCACGTGCCTTTGGATTGTTTATGTGCATATAGTTGTAGGTATCTAAAGCAGGTTGTTGGACCAAATTAAAATCTCCACAAATTATACATGTATCATTGCCAAATTCTTCCAGTATATCCTTTATATTATTGTAAAATGTTGGAGAATCTTCGTTAGGTCCATGTATCGTAATAAACGTAATTTTTGTACCGTCCATTTCCGCGTCTAATGCCAAGAAGTTTCCTTCTCCATCTTTCTTTAGTTTTAGAATTTTGAACTGTGAATTTTTGCTAATGAGAATGCAGACACCTCTGGAATTTGAATTAAATGAGTTGAAATATACTTCCCCGTCCCATTCATCCCTAACTTCTTGTTCTATTTCTCTGGTGAAATGTGTATCTTGAAGACAAATTATCTCGCAGTTTTTTTACTTTAAATAGTTGATAACATCCTTACGTTTTTCTAGTTTACCCAAGCCCCTGCAGTTATAGGTAACAATGTTTATTAAACTAAGACCTTCCATGTTGAGATTGACGAGTCTTAGTGTGACTGGGATATACGTTGGCTAAATAAAATGTAAAGTAAAATGTAGTATTAATATGAATGGGGAGTCTCTGGACTTTGACGATGTGTTGGCGTGTGGCACAAACTTTATCAGTGCAATAAAACGTAGTAACATGAACGAACGAGTGCATAATAATAGACCTTCTCACAGCCCTTTCACAATTAGAAACAAGCACGGGAGCAGAAGTATGCGACGTTCTAAATTCAAGACAAGGATTATATAATTGAGTGTCGCCGTACCGTGCCCGCTGTTCTGAACATGATATTCTATTGTCAATGTCAAGACCCGGTTGAGGTTGATCCTTTCTGAGTTTGTGCACGTTTACCCGGAACAGATTAGAATTCATGCAAAGTCGTGCACTTGAGTCTCGGGGACCGTGGTATTTGTGGACTAATTGGAACCATGTACCGTAAGAATATATACATGTAACAGGCAATAGCGAGCAGGGCCGTGAGAAGGAAAGTAGAGTAAAACACGTATACATGTAACAGGCAATAGCGAGCAGGGCCGTGAGAAGGAGAGTAGAGTAAAACACGTATACATGTAACAGGCAATAGCGAGCAGGGCCGTGAGAAGGAAAGTAGAGTAAAACACATATACATGTAACAGGCAATAGCGAGCAGGGCCGTGAGAAGGAAAGTAGAGTAAAACACATATACATGTAACAGGCAATAGCGAGCAGGGCCGTGAGAAGGAGAGTAGAGTAAAACACGTATACATGTAACAGGCAATAGCGAGCAGGGCCGTGAGAAGGAAAGTAGAGTAAAACACGTATACATGTAACAGGCAATAGCGAGCAGGGCCGTGAGAAGGAGAGTAGAGTAAAACACGTATACATGTAACAGGCAATAGCGAGCAGGGCCGTGAGAAGGAGAGTAGAGTAAAACACGTATAAAAGAAAAGATTGAGCAGTTTTAAAAACACCTCGATTTTGCAGTGAATAATAATGAGCCGACGTGTTTGCATGAGATGTGACGTATATACATTCCTTGTAAACTGCACAAAAACATAGTATTAGTGTCTAAATACACGGAATCCAAAGACGCTTGATAGCTTGTACAATATCTAAATACAGCTAGAGATGATCAGTGAAATACAATTCAGACCATGGCGAAAATAGTTCGAATCAATCAACGGATTTACGTGTGCGCCTATTACCACTGTCCAGTCATTGTCGTTTCCGTCTTCCAACAATAACAGATACGTGAATAAGATTTGTACTATCATTTCATATTTCCATCCTGGGATTTAAACTTAAATATGTATAAACCCAGTAGCCGCAAAATATATTTACATGTCTTATGGAATCTTCCCATGAAAAATATTACGCACGAGTTGAAATATTTCTGAATAGAATTCCCCATAATTTCCCTTTACATGACCTGTATAGCGTGCAAAATGATGTTTCCCACTTCCATTTTACTTATCCTAGTTATTTACCAATATTGAAAAGGAAATGGGTAAATTCTAAATAAATTAATATTTTAGTATCTATATGCATATTACATTTCGAATTCGATGTTCGGAAGAGTATATCAAGAGCGTACGCCAGTATATTTATTATCTATAAAATAGTGGTCATACTCGGTAGTCAGTTTTCTTGTCTTACCGGCTAGTTTTGGACTGACGAGTTGAGAAGCATAGTACACACTCGCCGTTATCATGGATAATATCTGCACGGGTGAGCTGGCGTACAGTTGTTCGACCAGTTCCGTTTATTGTAAAGCTTACACGATTGCTCGTTCATGAGATTTTCAGACAGTTTATATTGCACAGCGTTCAGTTTCAGTATAAATCACCGGGATCATATTTGTCAAATAAACTATAACACACACTTTCTGTTCAATATTTCAACAAGCGTAATAGCCACTGTTCACAGGTTGGAGATAAACATTCAGCGGGTGAGTCATTTTGTCAAGTGCATTGTACATTACTTTACCTTACTAAGACTCATACGTCGGTCACCTCCTTGCCGTCGATGAACAATTTCCCCCAAGTAAATCGCACTTTCTTTCCGTCCTGGTAACTCTTCTCCATAAGTGGCCGAAATTGGTTCTTTTTCCTCTGGTATCAAATCCTCCGTCACAAAGATAGGACTGCTCTTTAGCACGGATTTCGCGGCGAATAAAACTTCACGTCGTTCTGGTCTGGTCATGAACCTCTAGAGCCGATTTTACGTCCAGATCAGTATGAACGATGCTTTCCTCCAGATGTTCCTGTTTTCTTTCAACAGTTACAATCCTTTCAAGAAAGTCATGTTGCTGGCTTACCACTTGAACTTGAATGTAAATTGAATGTCACTGATAGACTTACGCATGAAATCTTCAAATGTGTCCGCCATGTTGGTTCGTGCAGCATTATTTTCACCGCTATACCGTCCTCGGTCTGATTTTCCGTTTCTCCCAAATATTCAATAATTTTCCCACTTCGTGTTTTTGTAGACGGTGCAGGCGTTTTGGGAGGCATTTTCCAGTAGATTGTATCCTCAATTGAGGTATTATTCGTACAAATTTCCAATTTTCGTCACAGAGCTCACAATAACGTGTCTACTCCATTCGCATGCCGGAACTACTTTCACATGCCGGAACTTCATATGTTATATGAATTAGGCCCTTGGATTATGGACGCGGAAATTCTTTAGTGGACGACGGCTGAATATTGAATGACGGACTAGACACTTGTATTCCACAGTTTCCAAGGTCGATAAGGTGCATGTTTTGTACAGTATTATTACTGCAGTTTTTTTTATCAAAGGTGTCGGGAGACAATTTTCGCTTCTGGAGTTCTGTATGTATAGAAAAATACCAAACTAAATTTGAGATTCATCTGCTTTAACTCATTTCATAAGTATTCAGCGCTGTCTTCCGTAGTTACCAAGGTCCGTAAGGTCCGAATTCTGTTCATTATTATTATTGCATTATCATATGTGCCAGAACAGAATTCTCGCTTCTGGAGGTATTGAAAAATACCAATCTCAATTCTAGATTTTCTGTTTTGACACATTAACATAGCCACGTTACTGGCGTGTTTCAACCCTGAATACGGATTCTACCTACAATTGGCCATATGCTCACATGATCTTTTTCGTATGTCTTTCGTATGACGATTCTGGCAAGATGCGAGACATACCATCAGAATAATACCGCTGAGATCCAGACTGTAACACCTGATATTGAAGTAGTAAGAGTACTCTTCATCAGCCGTACCTGTACAAATTCCTAGCTCCAGTTAACGACGGACCTCCAGTACAGAAGAGAGACCACAATAATGACGACTTGGCTCCACTATAAGAAACAGCGCTGTTTAAGAATACACATAGTATTTTTCAATACCGACAAAAGATCTTCAGGAGCGAAAATTTTGTTCCGACACCTCTGATAATAAAACAGTAATAATTCTGTACAGAACTTGGGCTTTATGTACCTTGAAAACCACAGAAGACATTAGAAGAAATAGCACTGGTAAACAGCGTACACATGAAATGTGTCAAAGCAGATAAATCTCTGAGATTGGTATGTTTCAATACCTGCAGAAATATCTCTAGGAGCGATAATTCTGCCCTGACACCATATGCGAAACACAGAATAAGCGAGATAATAATAATATTGGAGATTATATATCATGAATATTAGTAGAACAATCCCAAGATGGAAGTCTACGACAAAAGGCGAGACACGACGTCATGTGGCGTCACGCCGAGGTTAGGCAGCGAACCAATTCTTAACATTGGAATTCTGTATTATTTTATGCACGGAAATTTACACGCGACGATTTGTGTTTGGAAATACCTATTTAACTCCGAGACAATGACATCTTCAAAATTGTTTGGATATTTTGTATTTTGAAAGCAACGATGCTAATTATTTTCCGGGTTTTGCAGTAGAGCCAGTATTAAAGCATTACCCAGTGCCTAACTTTGATCTGACGTGTCGTGGGCAATGGCGTCCTTTTGCGCCTATCATGGCTACCAGGATGTGGGTATGCCTTCTCGGAGGGTTCTCTGCGGGAAATGGAGTTCGCCAAGGAGGGATTCTGTCTCCTCTGTTCTCTAATGTCTACATACATGAACTCGACATCAAAATATCTCGGCCCAATTTCCGATGTAATGTAACCAGAGTCTTCTTCAACCACCTATTATACGCTGACGACTTATGCCTGATTAGTCCTCTGCCAAGGGCCTTTAGAATCCACTTGATATATGTGATGTTTTTGCAACTGACAATAATATTGTCTTCATCACTAAGATATGCTTATGCATGTGTTTCGTCCAAAAAAGTTCAATACAAGTGTCTAGTCCGCCACCCACAACTCAGCCGACGTCCACCAAAGAACACCCGCGACCTGATAGCACACTCTGTTAAACTGTCTTACTCACAGCTGAACTATCTTAATCATTTTATCTCCAGCGATGTCACTGACAGTTATGAGATGTCTGTGCAAATTAGAAAATTATGCATTCGTGTCAATATTTTGACTCGAAAGTTCTATAAGTGTTCCCAAGATGCGAAGAAGCAACTATTCTCGTCGTACTGTACCAGTATCTATTTCAGCCATCTGTGGTCTTCGTACTCGTCATGTAACTGGAAAAAACTGCGCGTCACATACAACAAAGTATTTCGCTGGTTATAATGCACTCCCCGCGCAATTGTAGTGCTACAAACAGGTTTGGGATTAACTCTGAACCCAGCTATAATGAGGTTATTCGACGCCAGATTAATTCCCTGCGGAACAGACTTACGTCGACAGACAACTTCTTACTTACGGCTTTCCTATTCGTCTCAGACTTCGCGTTTAGTTTGTTTCGCCAAATCTATGTAACTCGCTAATAATTTGTCTTTTGGCTGCCATCTGAAATAAATATTACCGGTATTATTATATTGAAGAGTTCTATCTCCGGGCTGTCCTATTGCATTTATGATTTATAGGCTTGGCCCTGATGAAAGATATTCCAGGAATATCTGAAACAACTGCTGTGAGGTATGTGGGTACTTACAGTGATATTATAATAAAACTCCTGTGCTCAGGCTGTTGTGGGATCCGGAAATACCAGGAGAGTGGGTATGTTCATAGACATGTTTTTGTATTGCAGTGATCTATTTAATGCTGTCAGAAAATTTGATAAATAATTGATGTAAAAACTGATGCTCACAGCACTCTTTCGCCGATTTTGTAACTTTGTGCCACTCTGCGTCTTCCCGACAGTTTTGTGGATATTTTGAAACGATCCCCCAGTACAATTTTAAACTAATTTGTACGTTTGTCAAAACAATATACAGCTACGACATCAAATGACTCTGAATGTCTAAATCACGGAACTAGATTATTTTTGGTGGCGGAAACCCGTCCTCTTATGCAGTAGTTAGTGTTTTTTACCTAATATCCTTTTGTGAATGACGCTTGCCGAAGTATTTGACCGATGACTAAATTCGACATAAGAACCATTTAGGCTATTTAACAACGAAGTATTTCACCCATAAAAAACTTTTGACATAGTTTTTAGTGCGTTTGACGCAATTTAATTGTATTTTGGAGATGACCCCTCTGTGACGTCACAGGTCAATGACGTCATAATACTTTTTGATATTAGACGATTGAAGAACCTCTGCGCAATCCATTGACACCAACCATTTTGCCACATCACCACATCCTACCTCATCTGAAAGAAGAGAGTCTAAGCTTTCAAACGATATATAGTTTGCCTCTGTGTACGGGGGGTGCATTTTATTCCCCAAAACAGGGTCCCGGCCGCTCGTCTATAATGGCTGCAAGGGAACATGCATCATCTTAATGCCTGCCAGGAGTGGCATTCAAACGGGCAATAATTTTTGTAACGTTCAAGAGGTTGGGAATGGCAATGTTAGGAATTTGAATCCTATCTGCAAGAAATGAGAATTCTTTAGAATAGAGAGTATCATACTCTATTTTCCAGCCCACACCAGTAAAAACACACTTATTCCGAAACAGAACAGTTAAGTGCAAGAAAAACTGTGATGTCAGTAGAAAGGATTCACGTGGTGAAACTCGATCAGTTATGAAAAAAGAATTCTGCACAAATGACCACGCACATCGTCCAATTCAAACCACTGCATGGTATCTCAATATTGTTGCAACAAAAATAGTCAAACGCAGACACAATTATCCTGTGGTTATGTCTCAAACATTTTCCATGGTTATCACCAAGTATTAGATTTCTCTAGCATGGTCAGTGCTGATTCATACCTCATCCTGAAGGGTTAATATTAGGACCTTATGTTACTCATTATGAAAGCTAGAAGTTTTATGGTTGACATGGACACAATATGTACTGCGCTTAAGGAAGTTCCCAATACGTGTTAATTGAAACCAATTTGTCTTTCAACGTCTTAGACTTATATCTGAGGATCCAAACAATAATAATTAAAATTCAGGATGTTACAAAAACAAATAACCACAAATATCTCGCTCGTCAGTCGACATCAACCAGGCTTCCATAGCCTACACCAAGTATTTATATGCTACAATAACCAGTACGTACTCAGTGTATCAAGGACCTATCAATATACGCGATAACCTTAGTTTCATTTAGCTCAAATGCGTTAAGTGTTTAGCTTACCGGCTACACTAGCTATTATGGAAACCGATCAAGATAAGTCCTAATTGTGGGGCGGTGGCCCACAATACCAAATACCACGAATCAACAGAAGAGTGATTTGGTTTCCAGATCATTAATCGTCACAATCTCAGTAAAAGGGAATAAAAACCCTACAAAGACATAATAATACGAGAGATCCTGAAGGATCTTGACGCCCACCATTGTCCGATAATTGTAAGCTAATGACAAGAGGATCTTTTTGTCCATAGTTACTAGAACAAATGATTGATTTGTAATTTTGTTTACAGAATTTCAAATCTGAGCGAAGAAGATCGAAAAAGGGACACTGAAAAACACCAAGATATATCTAAGTTTCAGGAGTTTCAAGATTTCTAGAAACTGTACTTATGTCGGTTGTTATAATACAAGACAAATGGGCAAAATTAGTCTGAAAGTGAATGTACATGTACGGAGGATCCTTCGCCTTCGTTTTGTAGTATTTTTTTTATTTATTTTTTTTGCATGTGTCATCATTGGGTACTGGAAGCGAAATCGAATCTCTTTGACACTTTGGCATGAGCTATGAAACATACTTAAGATTTTATAATTAGGAACGATTGCTAATTCTGTTCTGTTTACTGGGCTATTTTGTGATATCTCTTTTAAGATATCATGCTGGAAAATAGTAAGATGGTACAATACTTAATACTGAAGGGATCCGGTCCGCGCAGTAATGTTGAAACTTCCAAAGTGCCTGAATCCTGATTATCTCCCTTGGATCGAAACATGCAGTGATCTACAGTTGTCGAGTTGTGACGTTGAGTCACAAGAGTGACGTCCCTTCATATAGCCGACCCGCTGGCAGACGAAAGGGCAGGGCAGTTCACTTGCTACTGCATGGACTAAAGAAAACTGATTTAAAATTTGAAGAAATACATTTTAATTCCGAATTATTTGAACTCGTTGATATGGAAGGTGAAGGTATGGATATTCTCTATAGTCAATATATAGAATATGCCCCAGCGTTTGATCCGCCAACTCTTGTGATGCAACGTCACAACTCGGGAATACCGTATTAATTTTAAGCGTAACTTGAATTTTCGAATCGGACCAAAAAAGGTATCTTGCACAACTAGGCCCCATGTGGGACCTGTGTACCAAATTTCAGAAAGATCCATGAAATATTTCCTGAGAATTCACCATAACAATGTTTCAATGGGAAATTCAAGATGGCGCCTTGTGGCCATATTGGATTTTCGATTCGGACCGAAAAAGGTATCTTGCACATCTAGAGCCTAACCTGTGTACCAGATTTGAGAAAGATCCATGCAGTACTTCCTGAGAAATCACGATAACAAAGTTACATGGGAAAATCCAAGATGGCTGCCTGTTGGCCATATTGGATTTTCGAATCGGACAAGAAAAGGTATCTTGCACAACTAGACGGCAAGGAGAACCTATATACCAAATTTAACAAAGATCCATGCAGTAGTTCCTGAGAAATCGCAATAACAAAGATTCATGGAGAAATCCAAGATGGCCGCCTGATGGACATATTGGATTTTGGAATCGGACCGAAAACGGTATCTTGCATATCGACATCCTAAGGGGAACCTGTGTACCAAATTTGAGAAAGATCCATGCAGTAGTTCCTGAGAAATGATGATAGCAAAGTTTCATGGGGAAATCGCAGATGGCTGCCTGGTGGCCATACTGGATTTTCGAATCGGACCAGAAAAAACTTCACAACTAGACCCCATGGAACCTGTGTACCAAATTTGAGAAAGATCCATGCAGTACTTCCTGAGAGATGACGATAGTTTCATAGGAAATCCAATATGGCTGGGTGGCCATATTGGATTTTCGAATCGGACCAAAAAGGTATCTTGCACAACCAGACCCCAAGGGAAAGCTGTGTACCAAATTGGAGAAAGATCCATGCAGTACTTCCTGAGAAATCGCGATAAGGTTCCATGGGGAAATCCAAGATGGCTGCCTTGTGGCCATATTGGATTTTCGAATCGGACCAGAAAAGGTATCTTGCACAACTAGACCCCAAGGGGAACCAGTGTACCAAATTTGAAAAAGATCCATGAAGTAGTTCTTGAGAAATCGCGATAACAAGGTTTCATGGGGAAATCCAAGATGGCTGCCTGGTGGCCATATTGGATTTTCGAATCGGACCAGAAAAGGTATCTTGCACAACTAGACCCCAAGGGGAACCTGTGTACCAAATTTGAGAAAGATCCATGCAGTAGTTCCTGAGAAATCGCGATAACAAGGTTTCATGGGGAAATCCAAGATGGCTGCCTGGTGGCCATATTGGATTTTCGAATCGGACCAGGAAAGTTATCTTGCACAACTAGACCCCAAGGGGAAGCTGTGTTCCAAATTTGAAAAAGATCCATGAAGTAGTTCTTGAGAAATTGCGATAACAAGGTTTCATGGGGAAATCCAAGATGGCTGCCTGGTAGCCATATTGGATTTTCGAATCGTACCAAAAAAGGTATCTTGCATATCGAAATCCTAAGGGGAACCTGTGTACCAAATTTGAGAAAGATCCATGCAGTAGTTCCTGAGAAATGATGATAGCAAAGTTTCATGGGGAAATCCAAGATGGCTGCCTGGTGGCCATACTGGATTTTCGAATCGGACCAGAAAAATTATCTTGCACAACTAGACCCCAAGGGGAACCTGTGTACCAAATTTGAGAAAGATCCATGCAGTACTTCCTGAGAGATGACGATAAAGTTTCATGGGGAAATCCAATATGGCTGACTGGTGGCCATATTGGATTTTCGAATCGGACCAAAAAAGGTATCTTGCACAACCAGACCCCAAGGGAAAGCTGTGTACCAAATTGGAGAAAGATCCATGCAGTACTTCCTGAGAAATCGCGATAAGGTTTCATGGGGAAATCCAAGATGGCTGCCTTGTGGCCATATTGGATTTTCGAATCGGACCAGAAAAGGTATCTTGCACAACTAGATCCCAAGGGGAACCAGTGTACCAAATTTGAAAAAGATCCATGAAGTAGTTCTTGAGAAATCGCGATAACAAGGTTTCATGGGGAAATCCAAGATGGCTGCCTGGTGGCCATACTGGATTTTCGAATCGGACCAGGAAAGTTATCGTGCACAACTAGACCCCAAGCGGAACCTGTGTACCAAATTTGAGAAAGATCCACAGTAGTTCCTGAGAAATCGCGATAACAAGGTTTCATGGGGAAATCCAAGATGGCTGCCTGGTGGCCATATTGGATTTTCGAATCGGACCAGGAAAGTTATCTTGCACAACTAGACCCCAAGGGGAAGCTGTGTTCCAAATTTGAAAAAGATCCATGAAGTAGTTCTTGAGAAATTGCGATAACAAGGTTTCATGGGGAAATCCAAGATGGCTGCCTGGTAGCCATATTGGATTTTCGAATCGTACCAAAAAAGGTATCTTGCATATCGAGATCCTAAGGGGAACCTGTGTACCAAATTTGAGAAAGATCCATGCAGTAGTTCCTGAGAAATGATGATAGCAAAGTTTCATGGGGAAATCCAAGATGGCTGCCTGGTGGCCATACTGGATTTTCGAATCGGACCAGAAAAGTTATCTTGCACAACTAGGCGCCAAGGGGAACCTGTGTACCAAATTTGAGAAAGATCCATGCAGTACTTCCTGAGAAATCGCGATAAAAACCCCAAGGGTTTCATGGGGAAATCCAAGATGCAGGTGCAGGTATCTTTGCACAACCAGACCCCAAGGGGAACCTGTGTACCAAATTTCAGAAAGATCCATGCAGTAGTTCCTGAGAAATCGCGATAACAAGGTTTCATAGGGAAATCCAAGATGGCTGCCTGGTGGCCATATTGGATTTTCGAATCGGACCAGAAAAGTTATCTTGCACAACTAGACCCCAAAGGGAACCTGTGTAATAAATTTGAGAAAGATCCATGCAGTACTTCCTGAGAAATGATGAGAAAGTTTCATGGGGAAATCCAATATGGCTGCCTGGTAGCCATATTGGATTTTCGAATCGGACCAAAAAAGGTATCTTGCACAACTAGACCCCAAGGGGAACCTGTGTACCAAATTTGAGAAAGATCCATGCAGTAGTTCCTGAGAAATCGCGATAACAAGGTTTCATTGGGAAATCAAAGATGGCTGCCTGGTGGCCATATTGGATTTTCGAATCGGACCAGAAAAGGTATCTTGCACAACTAGACCCCAAGGGGAACCTGTGTACCAAATTTGAGAAAGATCCATGCCGTAGTTCCTGAGAAATCGCGATAACACGGTTTCATGGGGAAATCCAAGATGGCTGCCTGGTGGCCATATTGGATTTTCGAATCGGACCAGAAAAGGTATCTTGCACAACTAGACCCGAAGGGGAACCTGTGTACAAAATTTGAGAAAGATCCATGCAGTACTTCCTGAAAAATCGCGATAACAAGGTTTCATGGGGAAATCCAAGATGACTGCCTGGTGGCCATATTGGATTTTCGAATCGGACCAGAACAGGTATCTTGCACAACTAGATACCAAGGGGAACGTGTGTACCAAATTTGAGAAAGATCCATGCAGTAGTTCCTGAGAAATCGCGATAACAAGATTTCATGGGGAAATCCAAGATGGCTGCCTTGTGGCCATATTGGATTTTCGAATCGGACCAGAAAAGGTATCTTGCACAACTAGACCCCAAGGGGAACCTGTGTATCAAATTTGAGAAAGATCCATGCAGTAGTTTCTGAGAAATCGCGATAACAAGGTTTCATGGGGAAATCCAAGATGGCTGCCTGGTGGCCATATTGGATTTTCGGAACGGACCAAAAAAGGTTTCTTGCACAACTAGACCCCAAGGGGAACCTGTGTACCAAATTTGAGAAAGATCCATGCAGTAGTTCCTGAGAAATCGCGATAACAAGATTCCATGGGGAAATCCAAGATAGCTGCCTGGTGGCCATATTGGATTTTCGAATCGGACCAAAAAGGTATCTTGCACAACTAGACCCGAAGGGGAACCTGTGTACCAAATTTGAGAAAGATCCATAAAGTAGTTCCTGAGAAATCGCGATAACAAGAATTGTTTACGCACGGACTGACGACGGACGACGGACGGACGACGGACGCAAAGCGATTTGATGGTGGGCTAAAAACAGATTTACATTTCGCACGAGTCTCTGTGTTTTTCTTTCATACTCAAAATAACAGAAGTAGTCGTATTCATTAACATCACGGAAAGTGGAAGGATTCGAACTCACAACTGGATAGAGGATACGGATAGACTGCATTCATGAAAGTTTGTTACATTTCAAATAGAAATTCCCAACAACTTGCACCTCCTTCATTACCACATCACATCACTTTGGGGTGACTCTCTCCTTTTAACACTACTAATGTACTAATGTGCAATAACCAACTTTCCAGGTAGGAACATCATAATTTATGTTGTTATGGTTTCCGGTAACATTCAGTTAACATTTGCTTACCCCCGAGGATGGATATCCATGTATTTACCAGGCTCAGGCCTAACTTGCCTCAACGCCACCAATCTCTAGCACAACCTTGAAATGCCAAATAAAATCCTAAATAACAACACTGTTTGAGCAGGGTCTGTATCAGACATAATCACAGTTTACTCAGTATTTTCATTCCAACCCAATATTGGAATGATTTAGGAAATAATTACTCGTAATGAATTTAAATCGAACAACAAATTATATCCAACGAGAATTCGAATGAATTAATCATGTGTGACTAGAAATTTAGCTCGTCGCTTTCAGCATGGGAACATTAAATGTCAATAAGGTACAATTCATCAATGAGCGACAGCTTCGTATACATCATGACACATCTTGCATAGCTTTTATCCAGATGTTGTTGTTGTGCATTTTTATGTGTCGCATACAAAATGGATTTACTTACAAGAACAATACTGGCAATGTGCCGGAAGCATGCAGGAATGTTAACCAATCATACATCATTCGGTCAACCACTGTAGGGCACCTCAGCATTAACAATAAACTACGGGAAGCCCCACACCATTTCATGGGCTCCCGATACCAAAAAAAATTGTTTAGGGTCATGAAAGTCACCATGCCGAACGGGAAACTGTCTCCGAGTGACCACCAGAAATAACAGTAATCAACAATTAAAATTCGCACAATTGTAACAGGTTATGCAACAAGAACGCCGCGAACCGGGAATGCCAATGTTCAGAAAGTGCTTCCCCAGAATGACGTCACACGGAATTCCCCGAGCGAAGTTCAGAATTCAAGCTGCTGAGCGGAATACAAGCTGCTGAGCGCCAGCCCGTCACATAATCAAAAAATCGTCAATCATAAATCATTGTGGAACCACATCACAATGTTCTCATCCAAAGTTCAAAGGCTAGATTTATCAATCTCAGACGATCATTGCTGTGTTCGTGCCCGTCCACACGAGCTGACGTTGAAGAACTGGCGAGAGAAAGCCACAAGAGGGGAGAAATGGCTGTAAACAACCGCGGCGTCGACGTCACGAAGACGGCCTTATGACGACCTGGCATACTTCGACGATCCAGATTACTATAAGAAAAATTATAATAAAGTAACAAAGAATCACGGGCGCACAGCGCCGACCACAAAAGAGGAAAGAAGGAAGACGGAGGGTCCAGCAACGGAGGGCAACGTGATCAATCGTCGTCACGGGCCGTCGGAAACTGTCAGCAGATCGTGGACAGGTCCTCGCTAATGAAAGCGAGGCTACCACCACCGGTACAGGGCCAAAGAAACTGGAAAACGCAGACGTGGAAACTTTTCAGACGGCGTTGTTTACTAATGTTCTTGTTGTATCCGGAAAATTTTCATATTTGCAGCCAAGCTCGCCAATATAATTTGTGGGAAATTTCGACGGAAACTGGGCTTGTATGGGGCGCCGACATTCCCGGGTGAAATTATATGAACCCATTCAGAAGACTCCGGTTCGGTCAGTGGTTTTCTCTGGATGGCAACAGAACACACATTGCTGAATATAGTTTTTACTCTATATGCATCTTGAAGAAGCTACAACATTTGTGAACTATATCGGTGGTGGTAGGACAGTACGATAGTATAACTGTAATTTGAAAACGCCAGACATTCTCTTTCACACTGCCCTAAATGAATGGGTGCAGTGTCAAACCCATCAAACTCTCAGCACAGTTATGACAATGAAAATGGTTAACTGTCTCCAAACTAAAACATACCAATCAAACTTGGGTTTCATGAAGTCTAATGCGTTTACTTATCCATGCAATTAAATCATATAGCTGAATACCGAAAATCGGATCTGACGCCTACTGGTAATATAGTCAAGTACAATTTCACTTAGAAGATAACTGACAATGCTTGACCGTATAGGTCGTTGGATAGGATGTTTGTATTAACAGGCAGCATTCAGAACCAAAAACAATTCCCTCATGCCAATCTGTCAGTCTCTTATATAACATGTACTGCACAGCATATACGAACCGATAATGAGGTACAGTATGAATTACAAGCGTCTGGTCCGTCATTCATAATTCAGCCGTCGTCCATTAGAGAATATCCGCGTCCATAATATTCCATATTCCATATAACAGTATTAGCACCAAATTCAAAAAGACAATCATTGTATACATAAACATAGGCTTGTTTCCTGCAAGAGAGAAGCGGTCAACAGTTTTCAATGATGCCGGCAAGATATCATGATGTTCCAAAAATATCAAATCCGTATCGCTGATCAGTATTCTTAATCCATAATAATTCGTTGTAAAGTCGTCATCTAAAGAATGATGTATCTCAGTCACTCTTTGATTGTGACTGTTCATATGAGTACCATGGGGATCTTGAAGTACATGGGTTCATACGGCCCCTAGCCCCGGGTTAAGCGGAATTAGACACAAGTTACGAAACGTAACGCCATAGATCTCGCACGCTACGCTCGTATTTTGCCATCAGCATGCGATATGTATCGCCAAATTTGAGAAACTTTGAGTGGAGGCGCTTGGTGGTGTAGCCCTGTTTTATAAGTTTCTGCAACAATGTTTTGTGACGTTGATTAAAATCGTCACATTTAGCACAGGATCAAGCAAATGCTACTAGGCGTGATATGTATACGCCATATGCAGGTCCCACTGGAATATTACTGTCCAGAAAGGGATATAGGTTGTATTTTTGTAGAGATATAGGTTTAAATATGATGTGCCTGTAGGGTTATCTGCAGTTTCCTTCAAATCCAGTGAGGGTGGATATATATCCTTCACTGCGTCATTTATATAGCGATTATCCACATCGAGAAGATCGTCTATATAGCGTTTGGTGAATGAGAAGGAACGGGTTTTGAATGGATCGGTTTTTGAAAGCGCCTGCATATAGTCATATTCATAAGAGAACAGATATAGGTCGGCCAATAGGGGTGCATAATTAGTACCCATTGGAATACCTATATGCTGTTGATATATTGTGTTGCCAAATTTCACATAGATAGCTTATGAAATCAAGATCTTCACTCCCGGCAAAATAAAGAAATGTTAGTATAATAAAATTGACGAAAGTATGGTAGCTAAGAAATCGTATATTTCACAACATGATGTCTTGCTAAAGTATCGCCCATATATATGTAAAAACTTATACTTTGGGTGTGTGCGTGGTACGGTCATCTTCATTTCACTAGGCCAGTTTCTACGTTCCCACTTCGAACATTCCTGGATATATGTGACCACCTTCAGTGTTCAAAATCCGAGGGGTAAATTTCGCCTAAGAGCGAGAGGACGAACCAATCAGAACCTATCCGCCGATTGTGATCGGTGACATCATCCTCAAGTTCGACGTCATCCCTCCTAATATGGTGGTTGTGTTGGCCCAATATATAGGTCAGCAGTCAGCAATCGGGTTCCTATCTCTACAGCATAGGAAATATTAATAATCAATAACTGAACAATTTTCGACCTGAATTTTCCAAAATTATCATCAAGATATAATGATCCTTACTTGGAATTGTAGGATAATATGATGCATATTTAACGTATTTACACCAATTATAGTTAAACAAAACGCCCCATGTTAAAGAGACAGGAAAAGAGCAGAAGAATGAACCGCAAATTCATGCAGAGAGTCCTGCGTCAATGCAACTGCCGAGCTATCGGGACAGATCTATTGTCTAAGAATTATCTTCAATTATATAGGATGTCCAGCATTCAATGAGGTCGAAACGATCCACTGATCAACTGCATTATTTATTTTGGAAAGATGTATTGCATTCACTTATGTTTCAAGTAAAAGTGAAAGGATGACTATATAGAAAGTCCCTTATGTTTCAAGTAAAAGTGAAAGGATGACTATATAGAAAGTCCGCTGTGGTATAACAGCAAAGATCGATACAAAGATCGACAATAAACCATTATTTTACAAGATTTGCTACTTGATATACAGAGGAACAGATGTTATAGTATCGAATATTTACACAAACATATCGCCTGATCATCAATTTCTGTCTCTGTCTCATCTAAAAATAAAAATATCTTACATATATAGTAATGCCATTTAGAAAGTAGGTAACAGTTATATCCATTTATTTTTAGGGTGACGAATTCTCGATAAACCACAAATACTTGAGCTGGATGGGCCAGTTCTCAGACGTGGCCGAGTGATTTAGAAACGCTTGCATTTTACTGCTGGCGATTTGTTGCCAAGTATTTGTGCTTTATAGAGAAAAAGTATAATCCTAAAAAATAATTGGATATAAATGTTACCCACTTTCTATATGGCAGCAGTATACACGTATATATAATATCGACCTTAGAAGTTGTGCCGTTATTCAGTGTATCAGATGGATAGTAAATGTACGTAATCTATAGTCCGATCCCGGACATTCACTTTTATAGAAGCTGTGATGGCCAAATGGTCTAGAGCGCTTATTTCTATGGTGACACTTTCTCGATCAATCACAAATATATATACTAATGTCATTTACAAAGTACAGTTAACAGTAATATTTAATTATTTTTAGGATGACACTTTCTGTTAATATCGACTTTGAAGGGGTAGTGAACTTCCTCTTTTGTGGAAGCTGAGGAAGCCGAGTGGATTAGAGCGGTTGCATTTACTTTTGGTGATTTGGTGCTCTGAGGGCGCGGATTCGAGTCTCGCGGGACTGGCTAATCACAAGTATTTGTGCTTTATCGCGAAAATGTCTTCCTAAAAATAATTGGATATAAATGAAAAACATAATTGAAAAGGAAACATGAATGCTCCACAGCAACATGAAGGGTAAGCTACACAAAATGGGTTTACCAAATGGGGTCAATCCCAAATTGATGTCTTTATGTCCTGTCAGATAGAAAACTTAAATAAATAATGTAAAGGGATGTACGATAGTGTGATATCGATTCACATCGCTCACTTCGACGTGAAGTCGGTTCTGCCATGATATTCGAAGTCCCGATAAATAACTGTACAGAAATTGAAGAAAATTCAAATTTAGACCTCGCCTTATGGCCTGGCGGCTGATGCTGTATGCGGTTTGGGTTCCTTTCCCACCAGAACCAATCTTTTATTCCCTAATTCCTTAGGATTGGTAGCCTTCGTGATTTTGTCTTCCTGGGATTCTTCTACCGCGATAATTCTTAGTGAACCAACTTGAAATATTAAATCGCGATAACTTTGGAATGCCTTGGACGATTGTCTTCGTATAAAGAGACCAGGTTCTCTCGATATCCAATATTGCTGCCAGGACGGCTACGTTGGTCAAGGCCATATTGTATCTCTGCTTGCATGCTTAATATTTTTGAATGACTTTGCTCAGTCTACAGGCATATTGGTTGGTTGTTGAGAGACGTTCCGCCCTGGATTGATTTTGAAATTGATGATACTGTGACGTAAATGCCCATGATCTGAAGAATGTTATTTTCGTTCTATGCTGACATTCTAAATAGCATTGTGAATGGACCGACAATGGTGGATATTCGGCTTACCTGTATTAACTGTGCGCTGAAACTTTCAGCGAGGGACGTGTAAATATCCCTTACACGAATCTTGCAACGAAACCGGGCGAGAGAATTCCGGCATTCTGTCTCAGGCAATCAAAGGGTAAACATCGTGCAGGAAAGCACGGAGACAGGATCGCCGCAAATGCGCCGAATGTGCCGAAAGTGCCGAATCGATTGCCGAAACAGCGCCGAACTATCCGCCGAGGGGTTGGAAAGCCGAGAGCTGAGCCATAGCTTGGGAATAATAGATACTAACACGCACAGTATCTGATGACGAGACGAACCTTCAGACTGGGATAAGATACTAACACGCACAGTATCTGAAGACGAGATGTCCACAGCGGTCCACACGTCTGCAATAGTTGCTATTCAGCATGCATTGCGCATTAAAGTCTAGCTTCTAACTGTACCGTGCGGGCGATATCAACGGGAAATACAGAGCACCAAATATCCCACACATACAGCTCACACTAGTTTGCACTTCAGCACAGACTAGCACTCGAGGTTACGACCGAGAATTGCGTACGTCTTATTCACTCACTCACCTTACCCCCATGGGTCGTATACAGGCTTTGGCTAGGTGCGACCAATAGCATATACTCGCTTACATACAAGATCGTCGGCCTTCGGGATGGAATAGATCTAATCACACTCACCTACACTAGTTATCGCACAGGCCTCGGCTAGGGTAACTGATAACATAAGCTTACATCCACTGTACATATTTAGACTGCCGTAGCGTTCGAATTATGCATTGCCACAAGTCTTGAATGCTATTACAAATCATTGATATTAATCGGCATTACACTGAAATGTAATAATACGCTCCCGAGACCAGGGCATTATTACCACATATATATGCAGACAATCTGAGCCTATCAACTCGTCCTTGGATCAACGCCGTACGGGTCGCCGAAGTCGGGCCGCCGAAGACGTGAAGTCTGCCGAGCCGAAGACGGGTCGCCGAAGTCGTGAAGTCTGCCGAGCCGAAGATGGGTCGCCGAAGTCGTGAAGTCTGCCCAGCCGAAAGGGGCACCCGCCGAATTCGGGTCGCCGAAGACGTGAGTTCTGCCGAGCCGAAAAGAGCTGCCGCCGAAGGCGCTGTGGTGTGCCGTACGGGCCGACGCCGCTGATCAGCTACGGCTAGGAGAGGCAGTGGTACGGAGAGGATTCCAGAGACGATTAATAACGCTTAGATGAACTGGGCCGTGTAACCTGAGACACGGCAGGCGTTCCATACAGTCCGGGGCTACGCCTACGACCGGAGAGGAACCAGAGACGCCGTACCATACCACGACGAGAGCCAATCTGGACGAGACTGGGCCGTGACGCGTCATAGATAGGGTCTCGTGTATATATTGCATATTATTCGTCTTTCTCTTAAGATAAAGATAACACTTAGCGATAACTACCTCTAAAGTAGGGATCTTTATTACAGGTATTGTGCGCGTACAGAGCTGTGTACATAGAAGAATACAATATTATTACTTTATTATTGCCTTGGTTGTTTCTACAGGTCCCTCCCACCCTACCTCCTCGATCCAGACAAGGTGACAGGTTGAATCGGATCTTCCTCGTTGGCCAATTTCAGTCATACGAGACTGCGTTCACATCAGCCTGACAATTTGTGATAGTGGCCTGAGACCAGGCCGCCTCAAGTCTCGTGTACACCGCAAGGATAGACGTTTTCTGACCGCTCGAGCGTCACAGAATTTGGTGGCAGCGGTGGGATGGCCAACACCGGGAAACCGATGGAGAAGGGACCACGCTGGGAAGAAACAAGAAACCCAAGCATGTTGACTATTGGAGATGTCGGCGCCGAACTACGTTCAGCAGTCAGGGAGGACGAGAAGCCAGCGGCAGTTGTCTATAACGCCAACTCCGCGGGACCAAGAAGGGTCACGACGAGGAGTGGGGACCGGACGATCAGCGACTGAGGCTCCGAAGAGAGTGGATTTGCTGGACCTGTCCACAGTAGAATTAGACACAGTGCTATCGGCTCCCCGGCTGACCTGTCGCCGATACCTTCGTGGCAGACGTTGCCCGACGTGAATGGAAGTTATCGAGTCCCTAAAGACTCTGGTTCTGAAAACCACGGTCTCGGGGGCCGATACGAACACCGTGACGACGATTCGACCGTACAGATGATGGAAGAGATTGCCGAGCTACGACAAACCATGGAGTCTATGGCCAGGACTGTATCGGTGATAGCGATTCAGATGTCCAGGATCAATGCCAGTCAGATTCATGAAAGACAGGCGATCAGACGACCGGACACCGAAAACGACGCCACAGAGCTGAGCGTGAATTGTGGAACTGCTGAAACGGTTGGTGATAAACGCCGAACTGAATCTAAGTCCGGGTCGCAGCAGGGTTGCGATCAAACGCCACCGCCGCCCAGGAGAGGACGAGATGAGCCCATGAGCTGGAGGCAGCCATTACAGACAGGGGTTGAGGCGAGGCGACAGATGTTGACTGCAGGAAAGGCAGCTACCTGTGATGGGACAACGCCATTACGGGATTATCTCTCCCATTTCGACCACTGTGCCGCTATCAACGGATGGACATACTCACAACGCTCTTCGAGGATCTGCCCAGCAGCTGTTGGCCAGCTTGAAATCAGCACCAGGGAGTGCTGACTATGGACGATTGAGGGATGCCTTGGAGAAACGTTTTGTCCTGCCGAATCAATTAGATTTGTACAAAACGCAGTTAAAAGCCAGATACCGAGAGAAGGCAGAAGATCTCCCGGGCCTAGCCCAGGCATTATTTCGGCTTGCACAACAGGTGACGTACAGGATACCTTGGCAAAGAATCAGTTTTGGGAGGCTATTGGAGACGAGCTTAGATTTCTCGTATGGCAGACCCGGCCTTAGACCTTGGATGCAGCTGTAAACTCTGCTGTGGCACATGTCCAGACCACCTTACAGATCTTGTTCGACGGCCCAGCGAAGGCCTAGAGACAGACCAAGCCCTGGCTGTAGAGGATTTGGTCACACGATATACTGACCTGTTCGCTAAGGACGATACTGATCTGGATCGAACTACGATGGTACAACATCACATCACAAGACTGGAAGTGCACCACCCATCAGCATTCCGCCGAGGCGACCGCTGATTCACGCCCGTGAGATGATCGATGAGCAAGTCGATGACATGTACAGCGCGGAGTGGTCGAGCCATCCAGTGGACCATGGTCAGCGCCTGTAGTTCTGGTGAAAAAGAAGGACGGGAAAATGCGCTTCTGCGTTGATTACCGTGCTTTGAACAAGATCACAAAGAAGGATGCTTACCCGTTGCCGAAGATCGACGACTCTCTGGATTCTTTAGCAGGTGCCAGTTGGTGGAGTACCCTTGACTTAATGTCAAGGTACTGGCAAGTTGAAGTGTCCCCCGAAGATAGATGCAAGACAGCCTTTGCAACCAGGAGAGGTCTGTACCAGTTCCGAGTTATGCCATTCGGGCTCTGCAATGCGCCCAGGACCTTTGAGCGGCTACTGGAAGCCATCCTAGCAGGACTCCATTATGATACGTGTCTCGTCTACCTTGTCGATATCATTGTTTTTGGACGGCACCCTGAAAGACAAGCTGACAATCGCGCCTGTGCTTGCTATGCCAGACTTTAGGCTCCCGTTCATTTTGGATACGGATGCGAATAACTATGGCATCGGGGCCGTATTGTCACAGGTGATAGATGGAGAAGAGAAGGTCGTGGCATACGCCAGCCGTGTGTTGTCAAAGGCCGAACGAGCCTACAGTGTGACGAGAATAGAACTGCTGGCTGTTGTGCATTTCGTCAAATGCTTTCGACACTACCTGTTTGGGCGGAAGTTTTTTCTTGGCACCGATCACGGCTTGCTGAGATGGCTCATGCGGTTCAAGGAACGGGAGGGACAGCTGGCCCGTTGGATTCAGGCCCTCGGGGTCTACGATTTCAACATCGAGCATCGTCCGGGTCGGAAACATGGTAACGCCGACGCACTGAGTCGTACCCCATGCAAACAGTGTGGTCGATCAAGCAGCGATGACGTTCAGGCAGCCGCCTGTGTAATTGAGATGGTGTCGCCAACTGAAGGGTTCGGCCGAGCCCAGGCCGAAGATCCCAACCTACAACCTGTTCTCGACTGGGTGCGGCAAGGCAGCCGACCGAGCCGGGAAGACGTCAGTCCCTACGAAAAGCCTGTGGGGTGCCTTCGATATGCTGGAGATTTGCGATTCGCTGCTGGTTAGACGTTGGGTGGATGACCGGGGTAATGAAAAGCGACGACTGCTGGTTGTACCTCGTTCCTTGCGCCGGGGAGTGTTAAAAGAGTGCCACGACGGTCCCACCGGTGGATATCTCGGCGTAAAGAAGACATTGCCGAAGGTGAGGCAGGCATATACCTGGCCTGGCCTGCAGACGGACATACGCCAATGGTGCCGAAGCTGCGATGTATGTAATAGAAAAAAGCAGGCTGAACGCAAACCGCGAGGACCACACAGTGGACAGATGACTGGTTGTCCGGGAGAGAGGATCGCAGTTGACATCCTTGGGTCAATGCCAGAGACGGGAAGTGGAAACCAGTATATTGCGGTCATCGGCGATTATTTTACTCGTTGGGTCGAAGCCGTTGCCATGCCCAACCAAGAAGCCGAGACTGTTGCCCAGGCTGTGGTGGAACACTATGTGACGTCAGCACTATCCACCAAGCGCCTACACTCAAAGTTTCTCAAATTTGGCGATACATATCGCATGCTGATAGCAAAATACGAACGTAGCGTGCAAGATCTATGGCGCTACGTTTCGTAACTTGTGTCTAATTCCGCTTAACCCGGGGCTAGGGGCCGTATGAACCCATGTACTTCAAGATCGTCATGGTACTCATATGAACAGTCACAATCAAAGCGTGACTGAGATACATCTTTTTTAGATGACGACTCTATAACGAATATTATGGATTAAGAATACTGATCAGCGATACGGATTTGATATTTTTGGAACATCATGATGTCTTGCCGGCATCATTGAAAACTGTTGACCGCTTCTCTCTTGCAGGAAACAAGCCTATGTTTATGTATACTATGATTGTCTTTTTGAATTTGGTGCTAATACTGTTATATGGACGCGGATATTCTCTAATGGACGACGGCTGGATTATGAATGACGGACTAGACGCTTGTAATTCCAATGGCGATCCATTCAGACCAAGGCCGCCAGTTTGAGAGCCGAGTTTTCAAAGGAATGTGCCGAATTTTGGGGATGAGAAAGACAAGGACGACGCCATACCACCCCCAATCGAATGGCATGATTGAACGGTTCAACAGAACATTAGCCCAAATGCTACATGCCAGTGTTGACCGTCATCCAAGCGACTGGGACCTGCATATATCGCTTGTAGTGATGTCCTATCGTGCTACAGCCCATGAGACGACAGGATTCTCACCGAATATGATGGTGTTCGGGAGAGAAGTCTCTCTGCCATCTCACTTGGTACTGGGAGCTCCCCCACGTCAGCAAGTGGAACCTACACAGAGGGTAGAAGACCTACGGGACGAGATGGACGAGATCCATCGTAACGCCCGAGAAGTGACTGGGAAGAGCCTGCGGCGCCAGAAGAGGGTATATGACAGCAAGGCCTTTCCGCAAAAGTATAAACCTGGAGATCAGGTTTACCTGTACCTTTCTGCTCCAAGACGTGTGGAGAATCGAAAACTACGTGACCGCTGGAGAGGACCATACGTGATAAAGGAAGCACTCACGGACGTGATCTACCGCATTGCAGATGAGGACGGAGGTCTCCGGGTTGTTCACCAAGACAAGCTGAAGCCATTCTATGCTCGTGAGATGTCTACCAGTGAGTCAGAGGGGACGTCTGGCGACGATGGAGACGTAGAATCAGATGATAGCGTCGGACATGGGGTTATCTTTCCTTATCCCATGGAACCATCGGCTGTCGTCGGAACACCGACTGTTGACCGGCGACCTCGATTAACCCGGGGCGGGCGTGAGATACGGCGACCACGCAGATTTGCCGATTTCGAGGTTGATTTGCAGTCTGCATCACCACTGGATCTCGAGATGGAAGCTTTACCCACGACCGATGCTCAGACGAAACCGCGGCGGACGACCCGTGGCCGGGATATAAGGCACCCCGCGCGTTATCGGGATTAATGTAATTCGGCCGTGATTGGTCAGTGCCGTGAAGCAGGAACCTGATGTCTCCTCTTTCAGTGACGACCTAACAGACAGCTGGGTAGAACGTCTTATGTAATTCTGCCGTAATTGGAGCCTTTGTTATTATACTGTGGACTATCTTTCGGAGAAAAGACTGCGTGTTAATTCTACTCACATGTGATTGGTAGCTGAGCCGAGCTCCACGACGAGGGCGTCGTGTTTTCGAAGGCGTGGGTAGTGTGACGTAAATGCCCATGACCTGGAAAATGTTATTTTCGATCTATGCTGACATTCTAAATAGCATTGTGAATGGACCGACAATGGTGGATATTCGGCTCACCTGTATTAACTGTGCGCTGAAACTTTCAGCGAGGGACGCGTAAATATCTCTGACACGAATCTTGCATCGAAACCGAGCAGAGAAGTCGGACTCTGTTGATCTGACACGAAATCCAACACCGCCTGATATATATATTTCGATATATGGAGGCTGCCATGTTTGCGCGCGCAATGGATTCTGGGAGCCAGAGCCTATATAAGACGCACAGAATGGACGTTCGGCATTCTGTCTCAGACAATCAAAGGGTAAACATCTGTGCGTCTTATATAGGCTCTGGCTCCCAGAATCCATTGCACGCACAAACATGGCAGCCTCCATATAGCCAAAGTGTAGACTCAGGCGGTGTTGGATTTCGTGTCAGATCAACAGAGTTCGACTTCTCTCGCCCGGTTTCGATGCAAGATTCGTGTCAGGGATATTTACTCGTCCCTCGCTGAAAGTTTCAGCGCACAGTTAATACAGGTAAGCCGAATATCCACCATTGTTGGTCCTTTCACAATGCTATTTAGAAGGTCAGCATAGAACGAAAATAACATTCTCCAGGTCATGGGCATTTACGTCACACTACCATTACAAGCGTCTGGTCCGTCATTCATAATTCAGCCGTCGTCCATTAGAGAATATCCGCGTCCATAATCCAAAGACCTATTTCATATTCCATATAACAGTATTAGCACCAAATTCAAAAAGACAATCATAGTAAACATAAACTTGTTTCCTGCAAGAGAGAAGCGGTTAACAGTTTTCAATGATGCCGGCAAGACATCATGATGTTCCAAAAATATCAAATCCGTATCGCTGATCGGTATTCTTAATCCATAATGTTCGTTGTAAAGTCGTCATCTAAAGAATGATTTATCTCAGTCACACTTTGATTGTGACTGTTCATATGAGTACCATGAGGATCTTGAAGTACATGGGTTCATACATGGGTTCATCGCCTATAGGGAGCTTCAAGAGCTGCTTTCGTGATAATTCGTGATGGACGTCTGAAACATCTTCTAGAAAAAGTAGTCCGAGCTTCCTATAACCCCTGTCTAACAACGAAAGATAGTATATTATATATACTGTCTTTGACAGGGATCAGAGAATTATCACCTAAACAAACGCTAAATAACGAAATCACGAAGCCACGTTGGCTCCCTTGTCCCTGTAAAAAATCTGTAAAAATCATTCGACCTTTTTATTGTGCTTACTTCACACCAATGGATTACTGAATAATTTTCCAATACAATCAAGCCCTTGTCACAAGTTACACCGTTTTCTTCCGCTTTTATTTCACTGTTTCAGAATCTTGCACTGACTGACCTAGATCCGACAGAATACAAATCTCGCCGATCACGAAAACTAGGTCATTCAGAGCAAGATTTTAAAAAGTGAAACAAATGCGGTAGAAGAAAACTGCGTAACTTGTGAAAAGGGGTCTGATCCTGTAGAGGAAGTATTAAGTATCCATTGGTGTGAAGTAAGCGCAATAAAACGAACGGATGATTTATACAGAACTTTTTACCGGGACAAGGGTGCCGGCGCGGCCCCGTGGTTTCGAAATTTAGCGGGTTTTTAGGTGATAATTATCTGACCCAGCCAAAGACAATCTATAATATACTATCTGTCGTCGTTGGCAAGGGATTAGCGAATGATCGGTCTATAGAAAAAGATGCAATGGAAACGAAGTGTGATGTAAAAACTTCACAGCAAGAAGGTGACTTCTGAAACCACCTCGCTGTGACTGGTTATAATTCATTCTCATTCATGGTGAACGCTGAAACATATAAAAGCCGACTGCAGATGCATATTTTTAAAAAATACCTCGTGTATGAGAAGCACACAGTGGTAAACACATCATCCTCCATAATGCAGGTCTGTACATTCCATACCTCCGTACCAGTTATTACTGGAACTGTCAGTTTAAAATAACAGACAATGAACGGATGGCATTTGGGGCGATGCGCAACTTTCCTGGGATCTCGGTATATTTCGACGAAAAACTCTTTGAAATCCTAGACTGTAGTACTCTCTGTTAAATCAAGATATTAACAGACAGTGATAGTGTACTATTCCAGCTGTCTCCTCTTCAGTGATTGGTCATTCGACCCCGCCATTTTAAACTAAGACGAGTATTCTCATTGGATCACTATTTATAGGAGCCACCCCAAGCTTCATACACAACCACGTGACTGTCTCAGTTGACCGAATTCTCGTCTCGCGAGACTCCCTACTGCGAGAAAGAGTCTCACGCGTAAATGGGAGCCATCCCCCCAAAATTTGGGGGGTGAGTAGGCGGCGTATGATTTTTACCGTCTGTATCCGGCTTGTCATTGACCTGCTGACTCCGCCGAGTTAGAAGCGAATTGCTAAACATAACGTGGGCTATATAATTGGAAAATGACTCTTTCCGTTTCGGAGCATATCAATCGCGAACAAATTATTGTCGGTATGTATACTTGGCCGTGAAAGCGAGTTATCTAATACAGGAAGTAGTTCGTACAGTTCCGATCCATTCTCAAAGAGAGCCGTGTCTACCGCAAGACGGTACATCTTCGGAAAATTTATCCCGGGTTCTTAGTGTGACATGTACTTGATCAGGGCAAGGCAGTTGCAGCATTTCTGTTCTTCATTCACTACAGAGTACTGTTCACACGCCCTATGACATGTACTTTTGTTGCTATCATTATGCAAGTTTTGTTGTTAAAAAAATAAAACTGAACGTTGAACTTTATTTATGGCCTACTCGTTTGAAGCAGCAGATATAAATTTAGTTAACCTAGATTCTGCATTGAAGATCAACCATTGAAACGCGGAAAACAACGAATTACGTCAATTATACCGTATTTTCGCCTGCATGTTGTCTGATCGTACTATTCTTGTTTATCTGATGATGCTAAACAATAATGATCTTGTGATCTTTGGGTTAGGTCATAAATTTTCTGAAGATGTACCATTTTGCGTGTCTACCGGCGGGAGAATAGTCCCGGTCGAGCGAGTGATGTCATGCTGCCTCGCTTTGAGATTGGAGATTCAAAAATGTCACCAGTTTACATGAGAGTCGCTTTGGTCTCCCGCGGGTAGACACGGCTCTCTTTGAGAATGAGTTGACCGATGACATAGCGCGGCCTCGTTTTCGATTTCAAAATCTGGCGTCTAACTTGTTGCTGCATCAGCCGATCATTGGCCCTCCGTAGAAGGGTCCAATACTATAGGCTATTTGAAGTCCCTGAGGCAGACCACATGGGGGCGCCTCTCAAGTCAAAACAACGACGGATACAAAACATGTGAATTCAAAATAAGCAGGGGGATGAAATATACTACACATTACCTTGTGGGCATATTCGAAGAGGTCATGAGGTCACGAATGCGCTCCAGATTGTTTCCGAATCAACCGATTCGTAATCGTTATGGTTATCCTTCATGGCAGGAATTTGATAGACCAGCCGTGAGTAATGGTGATGAAGCACATATAGCTCTATAAACTCTATTTCAAAAGTTGTATACTTCCGGTGGAGCCCGAATGTAAATGTTGTTTTCTTGTATTAAGGATTTAACCCCAATGCGGAATTTACTGCAGACGAACACAGCTCGAACTGTACAGCCTTCAAGTGTGAGACGGATCCCTTGTCAGTTTGTCTCCTTCATCCAGATGTTGTACAGAAGAATTTCAGCGCCCTTGATGTTGTCCAAATTGGGTAAGCTATGCGCGTGCACTGTTATAAATTACCGTTGTTTCACAGTAAATGTATGCTGGAGTTTACAGTACATTCAATCGTAAACACATTAATCTGTAAATTGAACTGTGATATTTCAGTTGACATCAACTGCAATGGGTAAACTGCGCACACACGGAACATAAAATTCTTGTTTTCTCTGAAAGGAGGTTGATATCGTTGCACACGAAACGCTCAGTTGCAGGAAACATCCGACACCTGCGTTGTACGATACAACATTCAGAGCATTATCAGAACACGCGCTGGGACGGACGCAGTGGCCAACTTTAATTTTCGGTCTACAGTACGGAATGGTTTTTGGTTTTGTCCATCTTCACATTTCAAGCTATATACTACACTAACGTTCCGTCATTTAGTGTTCGACTTGCACATGCGAAGATGGGTTTTATCTGACTTGGAGTTGTATCCTACTATTCGTGTAATAATTGCACAGATTCGTTCGTGATTATATACGAAGCTTGTGGTGATCGCATTTGTGAACACGAAGAGCAATGACCATTTCGGCCTTCCAGTGACCTACGTTGCCGCGGAACCGATAATTGTAGACAATGGTGTCACATAATTGTATTGTTTAAAGAATGTTAAAACAACGGAAATTGTAAATTACAGGGCTACCCAAATTTTACAGTTGAATGCCTGTCAATAAACGGTAATTATAAAATACGGTGCAACATTTTACAGTTCAATGCCTGTTAAAAAACGATAATTGTAAAATACGGTGCAACGTAATTTTACAGTTGAATGTACTGGCTGGCACCTTTTCTGCCAGTACATTTAACTGTGAATTTACGGTGTGATTTATAACAGTGTGGTATATAATGACCACATCCAGTGAACAGAAGATTTTACGCTTGATACTTGTATAAGATGATAATTTCGAGGAACATTACACTCATTGAGTAAGACACTCCAGGCCCGTAGCCAAGGGGGGTTTTCTGGGTTCGGGCGAACCCCCCTTTCGGAAATTTTATATATTTTTCTCATATAAATGCCCTTTTCAAACACTAAAGCGAACCCCCCTATTTGCCCCTTTCCCCATACAGCGAACCCCCGATGTCCCCTTTTGGAGTGAAGGCGAACCACCCCTCAGTAAATCCTGGCTACGGCCCTGCACTCAAAACAGAGTGGTAAATAACCCGCTCAGTGTGCTATTAACTGTTGCACGATTAAGTAACTATATATGACAAGTTTGAAAGCTGTTTCTAACTATATAATGTCCCACTTGATGTTTGTTGTTGTGATTATTGCATACAGCCAGTCATGTTGTATCTGTTATAAAAGGTGTTGTTAAATAATCTTAATGATTTGTAGCTTCTAGGCTGTTGATCCAAATTCTGATCATTCTGATAATTTCAAAGCAAGAGATTTCGTAGTTTCGTGTGAGATGATGAGATTAGGAGCCTCTTTTCAAATGCAGTCGAAACATAAATACATGAACATACCAAAACAGTGGTAAACGGGAGAATGTATGGGTTAGGTTTCATCTGATCCTGTGTTGCTGATAAGAATGGGTTTTCTTAGATCGAGTAGGAATGGATCAGTGAAGGTACACAAGACGGATCCAGGGATGATAATCGACATTGGACTCAAGTCAATTCTAACTCTGTCATTATTATTCGAATATGATAGAAAGAATTAAATAATGAGGACCGAACTGTGTTAATTAAGTATATAGAACAATTGCCTGTAAATCCACTATTACTATTGTTCGGTTGGTCATTCAGTAGACAAAAACACGTATTGTGGCCGCGATCTGTGTAACATTTCTGCCAACAAGAACCTATTCCATATTGCCAGGTTCAAATGTGAAGGGTATTGAAGTTGAAAATTACCAAACATTCGCTGCGGGCCGGAAGGTCAATAATGGCTCCAGTTGCCGTAACCTTCAATGCAAGTTTGGTCATTTTCAAATATCTTTTCGCATTGGGAGCCGTCAGAATAGTCAATACTGATTTCCACTTTGAAAAATTCCGAATTATTTCGTCTGATTACATCTTTAACATATCATCATTTAAATGTCTATTGAATATTATTCAGCATCCCACCCAGAGTTCAGCGGTAGGTTCGAAGATTGGCGAAGACTCTTGATTGATCTTCAGAGACGGAACGAATCGCCGAATATAATGCAGGATCTGATCCGGCTATTTCAGCTGCATATGGTAGAGGGGATGGCTGAGTCTGCTGAACCATCCTCGTTCGGGATGCCTCCCTATGGGTTTGGACAAGCACACCGATTCACTACAGCAAACAGATTCCCAGCCCACGCAGGCGTTCCACCATTTCTCGGTGTCCCAGAGAGAATGACTGGATCTGCTGGACTGTTCGGGATGCCTCCTCATGGGTTTGGACAAGCACACCGATTCACTGCAGCAGACAGATTCCCAGCCCACGCAGGCGTTCCACCATTTCTCGGTGTCCCAGAGGGAATGGCTGGATCTGCTGGACCATCCCCGTTTGGGATGCCTCCTCATGAGTTCGAACAAGCACACCATTTCACTGCAACAGACAGATTCCCAGGCCATGCAGGCGTTCCGCCATTTCCCGGTTTCCCAAAGTTTTCTGAATTTCGGCCTTTTGGCGGTTACCCTGGCCCCTCTTCCTTGGACAATACAAGCTCTGACACCATCACAAGACCTCGGATCACTAAAGTACAAACCACATCCACAGAAGGAAGGTCGGATACAGCCACGGGACCGCACAACACCGGGGTGCCAACCTGTGCGAACTGTGGTAGGCCAGGTCCGAAAAAGTGGTGCTCACGATGTAAAATTGCCTTTTACTGTGACGAGACGTGCCAGGCACAACACTGGCCACAACACAAGAAACAATGTTGACCTGTAGGGGAAAACGGAAGTTATGACATTGTTGTAGGTGATAGGGGCATATTTACGTACGTGGTGAAAGTCGACTTCACTACAACCATGTAGACGATGTACATCGGTGTAAAACAAAATAACGAAACTGATACAAAGAAGTTGGAAATTAATTCGGTAGCAATTTTTCGTAAGGAATAATATTTGCACAACGGAAAGTTTGTGAAATGTTTGTGAAAACAAACAATCCATAACTGATATCACGAGAGTAATATGAGTTTTGTGGGAGTCGCATTGGAATATGTTTTAGCGAGCTACCATTATTTTACCTATCTGCTTCAGAAACCGATTCTCTAACTGGGCCTGAATAATCTCTCCCTATCTCGAGCCAGTTCTTGCACGAAATTCTGCAGAAATTCCGGAAATTTCCGACTCTCATAAATAATAAGCCGAAGAGTGCCGATGAAATGAATTCCAATTTTAACTTGAATCGGTTCATGTTCACAACTACATGTAATCCACAGCGCGAAATCTTCCACATTTTATTGTTTTACCATCTAGCTCCTTCCTACGTAACGAATAATTTTGTGTGAATAAAACGTAAATTTGAATTATAGATAATTCTTCTTCACTTTTCGTAGTGGTTATGGGTCGGTCATATATTTCACGGCAGCAAGGCAATTCTAATTTTGTTTATTTTGAAATTTGCTAGTTTACTGTGACTACATCATATATTCCGGTGAGTTGGTTGCGAAAGAAGACGTCTGTCCTATCAAATATTATGTAGCCGAGTTATTTTCGTGCCAGAAGGTCGTCGAACAGAATTGAGTTATGAGGGAGGTCAGATCCAGTTAGAAAATCGGTTTCTGGATCTGTTTAATCAGACCACAGGTTGCAAGGAGTATATATGCTGCTATATTGTATAGATGGAGAGAGAAGACTGGAAACGGCGTCGAGAGCGGGTGACCAAATATCAGTGATTACTTATTAATTTCGAATCAAACTTGGCAAATCCGTCGGAAATACACACAAAAGTGTGAAGTGAAAGTGGCTTTGTTCTGGCATGTTGGTGTATTTTTTTTTTTTTTTTTTTTTGTTCATGCGGTGCCTCAGGTAAATCGACCATTCGCGATATATCTGAGATACATCCTTAAAAACACAGACAGATGCAAGTGAAACCCAGAGATATTTTGCTTCTAGTGACATCGGATTAAACCTATTAAATTTGGTGGTGGATTAATGTAGTATTTGCCGAGATCTGGCCACCCGCTCTCGAAAGCTGTTTCCAGCCTCCTGTATGTATATATACACAATATGACGGCATATACTCTCGGCTCCATGCAGCCTGTGATCATATTGACGAAGGAGAAACACTATATAGCCCGCAGTATTTCACTGTTAAAGCTGACAGATTTAGCTGTACAGAGGAGGCTTACTGAAATGATAATCATGTTTAATCTCGCTCTTCTCGAGAATAGTAGGAGAATAAGTGAAGCATATCAACTGGTTTCAGAAACAATATGTGGGTCAAGGAAGATTATTTCAAGGGATTTTTTGTATGGTACGCTGAAAAGTTTTCTGTTAAAATATGTTTCAATCATCCATATACATTCTTTGCATTAATTGTTTGAGCATCATTAAAATTCTCAAACCGTGACAGATCACGACAGTTCCGGTGGATCAGCTTATCGTTTGGATGAATACGTGTTTGAGAATGTCTTCAGAATTTCGTTTTTTGTTGACCTTGGGATGAAACCCACATCACTGGTCAGGAGATCAGGATGTGCGCTGAACCAGGGAACAAGTGTATATACTGGCCATGAACTCACGTTGTATGGATTGCAATTTTTCCTAAAGACAATTCAGTTTCATTCACTTTCAGATTTCTAGAAATTGAATATATATACATTGGTGAAATTCTAAATCAGAGCGCTGCGAAACTGGAATATCTTCGAAGATTCACGAAGTCTTGGAGATAGTCAGGGAACGCTATTGTTCTGTAGAACTAGCTTGGTCGTGTACCAGTTTTTAGACGACTATTCTTTTGATGTTTCTTTTCATTGCATCAATATTTTTGGTTATATCGGTAGTTCTACAGACAAGTTGGTTTTCACCCCTCGGCCAATTCTGGTCAATGGGGTATTGCCTTCGCCTGCCTGGCCGTCCGTCCGTCTGTCAATCATTGATGTTTATCGTGTTATCTCTTCAAGGAATATTGCCAGGCTCTCCATATTCATACAACGATTGCATCTGGGGATGAACCAGTAGCCTGTTGAAGATGACCGATCTTGATCTATATGTTCAAGATCAAATTACACATTATACAGTTGATGATAGCATATCTCTCGAAGGATTATAACCCGAATGGATTCATTTTTTTCCCCGAATTTGATATGTGGCTACCTTCCCTAAAATTATCGTTTAGGAATGTTTTTTGTGCCGATTCGCCTACAGATGGCACCACCTGGGACCATGTTAACATTGTTTTGCCTTAGTTTTACGTTATTACTCTCTTCACAAATAATGAATGTTTCCTTTACTTAACATGCCAACCGGATGCCTCCTCGATCGATTGTATTTAGTTGACTTCAGCCCTGTTGAAGTTGACTGATCGTGACTTATTTTTTAAGGTCAATGTATAAGGTAAACTTATGTTTGTCTGCCCGTCATTGTTATCACAAAAATGTTGAATCAGTATAGCATATTAAAGATGATCAGTGACCTATTTTTCAAGATCAGTTCATCTGACAACAGTAGGTTCAGTGTATTGAACACAATCTCTTGAAACTTATTGATAGCCTTTCCAGATTGACACTGCTTATGCAGCTGGTTCTTAACCCTACCAGGCCTGGTGGGGGGAGGCAACCCTACCAAACTTTCTGCGCTATCTCCGGAACGACAAAAAATGGAGAGCTGAAGCTGAAAATTGGGGTGCCACAAAAGGGATGATTTCGTCATATTTCTTCAAAATTTTACTTTTTCCTCGATGAAAATTGGGCAAAACTATTTTATTTCACATCACATTAATATTTACTAATTTGAATTTTTTGCGGAGAAATTGCATAAATAAAAAATTGGAAAATCTGACCAAAAAATCGACCAAAAAATGCCGCTTTTGAAAGTGACGTGATCAAAGCGGCCATCTTGGATTTTTTTAGATTTTCTGGTAGAGCTTGACCCAAGGGTAGTGTGGTAAGTTTCAGCCCCCTAGCTCAAGGGGTAAGAAACATAATTAGAGGGAGGATGGGCATTTGCCGCCCCCCCGGCCTGGACAGGTCCCAAAAAGCCCAGGACAGATAGGGTTAAGAACTTTATCAAGGATAAGTGACATTGACTTACTCAAATAGGTCCAACTATATTTCATGAAGAATCATAGCTAGTCCTTACATATATGTACACCACATTTGATTCTGGTAATGGACCAAAATCCTATGATAGATGATAAGAGATAATGGTCTAGTTTTCAAACAGAGATTAACGGTACACGTAACTGGGTTATGCTCAAATGTCCTATTTCAAAACTCACATCAGAATCCCTACAGCCGTGAAGTTTTGGGCCCAGTTGAATATTTTTTATCTATTTAGTGTTTGCGGAGTTCGGAACCTCTAATCAGCAGAATTATATCTGTTACAATTCTGTTCCATCTCTCTTCGGTAGCAATGTGTTTCTTTGTTCGATGGTTTTAAATGATTAATTCAACATGATTTTGCTTTCATGTAAATCGATATTTCCTCGTATCAAAAAAGACTCATTTTACAATATCGAGTTTTCATTTTTTTAATACAGTATTTTAGTACAGTGCAGTCCGAAAAATGGTCGATAGTCACATATTATTTAATGAATATTACTTTGTGTTGGCAATAATTTGTTAATCATTTGCTAAAATGGCCTACGATTTCGGAAGGAATGCCTTTTTTCTCTCAAACATGTTAAACTGTAAATATCTTTTTGGTAAATCTAAGAGATGTTTGGTATTCTAATGAGTGGGCCGTTTGAAACATTTCTCAGACTGTTAATTAATAATTGTGTTTGCATTATTGTTTCCATTGATAATTCTACAGAGTGGAATTATCCACTTTAACCATATAGTGTATGGTAAGATTGGAACCTTCAGCCAGATTCCGTTAAAAAAAAATTTTTCAAATAAAGTTCGGTGTACGGTATCACAATCCCGACAATTATAACATAATTATGATACAATTATGACATAATTATGGTAATGACCTTGTCCACAGGTAATCTGGGCCCAGCCGGTGGATCAGTTATACCGTAAATAATATATGCAAGTCCAAGAGCTGTTTTGTATTCTGACAAGTGGGTTGTTGATAGCATTCTTCAGATACTTGGCTTGATATAGTTTGGATATATAATCGTTGTTTGCATTACTGTTTCCGGATAATTCTACAGACATGGATGTTTTAATATCTCTTGCAACTATATACTGTCACAGTATAGTGTTTGCTGCGTTTGGAACCTTCAACCAAATGGGGTTATTCAGCTGATGGTAAAGTCATCTAACTGTTGTAACCAATGGGACAACTGCTCCCTCTAGCGTCTGGATTTACAATGGGCCTACTGTGAATATTGATGAACATCAACATCACCATTCATAATCAGGTCACTGTAAGTCAGTGAGATAGAGGGAGCAGTTGTTCCAGTGGTTACAACAGTTAGGTGAATTACTGTCAGCTGCATGGATATCCCCATTCTATTCAAATCGTTTTCAAATAAATTTCGGTATCACGATTTACTTTATAGTTTATACTTGCTCAGTGAGAGGAATGGCAGTTGCATGATTTACAGTATAGCCTAGTTTATTCAGTTCTCAACCACCGATTCCACCCTGCTGATAGCCACCAATCATTCATTGAACATAGTCCAGTCAATATGTGCAGATTTTCTATCCAATTGTGTCTTTTGCATAAAAGCATGAAATTTGGCACAGGTAAACATCGAGGCGTGGGGAGCATTTCTTGATATGAAGCCACCGCGAACTTTTCCATGTAGGTCACAGCGGCCCTTTTTCAAAATCCCATATTAGTATCTGGAAAACTGCACTGTTTCTTCTGTTTGGAACTTATTCTTTGGGTAAGTTGCCAGAATATTAATGGAAAGTGTCATATCAAGGTACGGCGCATCACGTTGGGCACACCGGTTCTCGTCGGATCACCGAAGTTAAGCAGCGTTGAGCTCGGTCAATACTTGGATGGGTGACCGGGTGCTGTACTGGCTGGGCTGATCAGTGTCCAGAATAATAGCAACTGTGGATACTCTCGTGTTCTGGCACATGTAGAGACCGTCGTGATATGACTGAAACAATGTTGAAAAACGACGTTAAATCCTACTCACTCACTCAAGGTTATACAAATGAAAATGGTCATATGGCCGAGTCTACCGTCTTGAATTTCGAGGTGGCCGCCATTAGAAGCCAATTTCAGTCGATATTTCAATAACCACATAAAAAATCAACATAATTTATGTCGATACTCTGATATTTTAGTGTTTCAGCACGACGATTAATTCAAAATAGATATGATGTAATAATAACCATCTCGGATTTCCAAAATGGCTGACATCATTTTCCAAAATGGCCTTCCGAATCTCGGGCACTTTGCGCACACGTAACTTTGTATTAGTTAGCCAGCCTACTTCGTTACACTTTGATTTTTAAAACAGCATGGTTTTACAGTGCTACATTATTAGAAGACAGTAATATTTAATTAACTAAGGAATGAAAATAATAATATCGATGAAAATAATAAGCAAAAATAGTCAACCAGCAGAGTAGTTGTACAATATCACAGTACAGTAATATTTAATTAATAAAGGAATGAAAATAATAATATTGATAATGATAACAAGGAAATTAGGCAAACATAGTTTGGGCCCTTTGTGTCTTATTCTCACTTCCTGGACAAAATTATATTTGGGACGCTTCAGTCGCTCATTCCAATACAGCGATTAAGTATTGGTGTAATCAGCTAATTCCAAATCTTCTCGCGGCGGACCGTTAAGTATCACTATTTTCCAAAACATTTCTACAAAAAAAACCATAAAACCCACGACTAGTTTCCATGCGACCACTCTGACCAATGAATGGGGTGTAGCGATTTAGGGGTTAGCGGTGTTAGCGCTGTTGTTACAGAGCAACGGTATTTTGATAAATGAGAAGCGTTTGCCTGATGATATTATGACAATGCATTTGCAGTGCAATTTGTCCCCGGATTTGTGTAAATGTTCAGTAATTGGAATGCGAAACGCAAAAATAAATTAAAAGCTTACCATTAAAAGGTATCACTTTCGGCCCACCTAAATTATAAACAATCGGCGGAAGTAGTTCTGAAAAATACAGAAAAAGAGAGAATACCAAACAAATGTTGGTAAAGGCGATTAATGTTTAACCATGAATTTGACAAGAATTTTAAACAATTTCCCAAGTTCATCTTTGTTTACTGGTACACATATTGCGAAAAAAAGACCAATTTGCGAAATTGTTTAAAATTCATTGTCAAATGTATGGTTAAAACTTAATTGTCTTTAACAATATTTGTACGGTAACATTTCTTTTTGTGTATTTTGAAGGATCTTCATACTCCTTCTTGTGTATAATTACATTGGCCGATTTCAACCTGGTGACCAGAAAAGATGGGTCAATCTCACTGATTTCTTATGAGCTTCTATTATATGTGGCAACATGCAGGTCTGATGTAAAGTTTGGTGCTCATTGGCATACTCATTCATGTGGATAGAAAGTTCGGGTGGAAAGAAAACAGAGGCAGACATACACATGTGCAGGATAGTGACACCAGATGCGTGTCTGGTATAAGTTCGGTAAGCATATCATTCTTGGTTCTTGAGATATGGTGGTAAATTACTACAAATGGACAAAGTTTATCAAGTGATCAAGAAAAATGGGTCAACCTCACTGATTTTCATCAGGTTTCTGCTCTGGACACGGGTACTCCTATGCATATAATCTTCAGCTAATCACCTGGTCAACACTTGACAGTTTGCCCCATAACCCAGAAAGAAGTTCAAGGATTTTCAACATGCTTTCGTGTGCATGGATCACAGAGAAAACTAGACCTGGATCCTCCTATCCCAGTCCTGTTATTTCGAGGGGTACCGTGTTGTTCGCTTTTGCAAGAGAAAGAGGCACATACAAGGGGGTTCGCTTCAGTCTGAAGAGCATTTGTTTGAGAAAAAACAATTTCCCCAAAAATATATATAATTTTTATATGAAAGATAGTGCCACGGTACTGTAGCTCATCTGGCTGTAACTGGAGAAAGTAGCTGTAAGAAATTTTTACTAAAGAACTGCAATAGATGAGTTTCTAACTTGCGTTGTCCCCCCTGAACACTAAATGATCCATGCAGTAATTTCCTGAGATTTCATGATAACAAAGTTTCATGGAAAATTCAAGATTTTCATAATGGATTTTCGAAATGGACCAAAAAAGGTACCTTGCACAACTGGACCACAAGGGGAACCTGTGTACCCACTTTGACAAAGATCCATGCAGTAATTTCCTGAGAATTTACGATAACAAAATTTCATCGGGAAATTCAAGATGGCTGCCTGGTGGCCATATTGGATTTTCGAATCGGACCAGAAAAGGTATCTTGCACAACTAGACCCCAGGGCGAACCTGTGTATCAAATTTGAGAAAGATAAATGAAGTAGTTCATGAGAAATCGCGATAACGAAGTTTCATGGGGAAATCCAAGATGGCTGCCTGGTGGCCATATTGGATTTTCGAAACAGATCACAAAAGGTATCTTGCACAACTAAACCCCAAGGGGAACCCGTGTACCAAATTTGAGAAAGATCCATGCAGTACTTCCCGAGAAATCACGATAAAGTTTCATAGGGAAATACAAGATGGCCGCCTGGTGGCTATATTGGGTTTTCGAATCAGAGCAGAAAAGGTATCTTGCACCACTAAACCCCAAGGGGAACCTGTGTACCAAATTTGAGAAAGATCCGTGCAGTAGTTTCTGAGAAATCGCGATAACAATGTTTCATGGAGAAATCCAAGATGGCCGCCTGGTGGCCATATTGGATTTTTGATCAGACCACAAAAGGTATCTTGCACAACTAGACCCCAATGGAAACCTGTGTACCAAATTTGAGAAAGATCCATTCAGTAGTTCCTGACAAATCGCGATAAATTTTCATGGGGAAATCCAAGATGGTCACCTAGTGGCCATATTGGATTTTCGAATCGGACCGAAAAAAGGTATCTTGTTCAACTAAACCCCAAAGGGAACCTGTGTACCAAATTTGAGAAAGATCCATGGAGTACTTCCTGAGAAATCACGATAACAATGTTTCATGGGGAAATCCAAGATGGCCGCCTGGTGGCCATATTGGATTTTCGAATCGAAGCAGAAAAGGTATCTTGCAAAACTAGACCCCAAAGGGAACCTGTGTACCAAATTTGAGAAAGATCCATGCAGTAGTTCCTGAAAAATCGCGATAACAATGTTTCATTGGAAAATCCAAAATGGCCGCCTGGTGGCCATATTGGATTTTCGAATCCGACCACAAAAGCTATCTTGCACAACTAGACCCCAAGGGAACCTGTGTACCAAATTTGAGAAAGATCTCTACAGTAGTTCCTCAGAAATAGCGATAACAAAATTTCATGGGGAAATCCAAGATGGCCGCCATATTGGACGATCAAATTGGACTAAAGTAAGTAGTGTTGTACAACTGGACCCAAAGGGGAATCGGTGTACCAAATTTGAGAAAGATCCATGAAGTAGGTACCGAAAATAACTGGCAAATTCAAGATGGCAGCCATATTTAAAATCGTATCGACATATTAATATTCTGTGGTTCACCCGAACCTTTCTTGGCTATATATACTGTCCTGTATCCCCATATCTCCATGCCACTGAGAGGGCATCCGAACGAAAGTAGTAGAACATATTAGCCTTAAACGGTTCGCAGGCGTACCAGTATTGTCATAGACAACACCGAATCAAGCAGCTGTGGTACTTGTATTTATATGAATCTAGGCCTGCACCACATCTCTCAGTAGCTGATATCGCCAAATGGGCGAATGTTCATGCAGGCCAAAAATAAATGAAAAACTGAAGATGGTCATATAATTAACACAAACGTTTGTTTATTGGACACCAGTATTCAAAAAACATTCGTTGAATATATGATTTATATACACGCAGATAGTCACGGGAAAGGACAACATCGAGGGATACCATATTGAATGTATAGCTTCACAAGTCGCTTACTATGGCCAAGTGTACAAGTAGAGAACGTGTATCTGAAAATTGCCCATACGATCTTAACGTTAGCATACACATGGGAAATAGCTAAAGGACAGATAAGTTCGCGAAACATTCGAATTTGGTACATATCAATACTAATCACATTTTTAAAAGAGTGGAAGACATACCGTTGAATACAATATTGTAAGTGACCGATTATAAATAGTTCAGTTACAACTGGTGAGAACAAATAGCATTTGCTATGACATCAGTTCTTTTTCCGTATGTACTACACAAAACATTTCAGGTTGTTTCAGTACTGGCTTTGCTGCTATAGACAATATCAGATCATGCGACAGCCTATATTTGCGATACAGGGAAACGGATAAATGCTCCAGTGACATTTGTTCAGGCCACTTGCCTTTCCATAAGAAGGGTATCCATTCCCAGTGATAACAAGTGTAGAACTCATTTATGTATGGATGATCTTACTTCTCAGACTGCTAAGGTCATCAATCCGATTATATCGCTTGGATCGCCCAATATGAGTTACATGACCTGAAATTAAAACAATCATTTTTCCGCGAAATATTACGAATTATAAAATGATTAATTCTTTCTGTTCATTAAAGAAAAATGAAAATATAATAGTTCTTCGTTCCTATACAAACAATCTGACAATTGAGGGTGAAAATAAAATGTTTAATTCCAGATAGAACCGGTTCGACGATAAACTGCACCTAATCGTTTGTTACTGAAAATTCGAATCAACCAACCAACAGTCGTGCTGCAGGAAGATATCTCGTGATGGCCGTTTCAGGAACAGTCCATGGTGCTTTTATTAATCAAATTCATTACAGTATTAGGTTAAATCAAAAGCAGGACGTTGCTGTTCTAGGGCGGAAAATATTCCCTTCACATTGGATAATAGGGTCGGACACACATCACGTGAAAGGTCAGGAAAATACCTGTTCGACATAGAGAACGAACAGTTTTATGGACAACATTTTCAATATAGTTACAAGTTTTCTGAAAACAATCTCGAATCATAGACAACTTGTAGCTACACTAATTGAATTGTTGAGTGCGGTACACAAAGAATAGTAATACCAAAGACAAAATTACGTATTACACTTAAAAGTTTCTCCGGAAACCTTTTATTTACGGTAAACGCCTCCCAATAAATCACGAGTTCATAAACGGCCGACCAACGTCTTTACTGAGCAATGTGACGAGGATACCGCTATTATCAACGGTAAAATCGAGTAACTGTCTACATCACACATCATATATCACAATTATGGAATCCTAACTTTGTTACATTTGCACACCAGAAACGTTTTCGTAAACATATAGCACCATCTCTGTCCTATTCTTTCAGTGGCTGGCACCTCGTGTCGGTTTTCCAGCTGGAGAGGTTGAAAAGCTACTATTATATTCTATATTCCGGTGGGTGAACGTTTTCTGAAGTAATCAGAAAATATACAATACAGTACGAAAATGGGCGTAAGATTGAGTATTTTGATTTTTAATACAGCTTCACTTCAGGTATATAAAAGACAAAATTCGTTTACGCGACGAGACCGCTGTAAAAGGAATAGCACTCAAACACCATTCTGTTCCATGGAAAATTGGCAGATCGAATTATGTTATATGATATATATGAATGAATGGTGATTTGGGGATGCCGTATATGTTCCGCCCTTCCCTTGGCCCAAATTGAAAGCCTGGTGTTGTGAAGATGAATCAAGCGTTGCGGCCAGGCCGTGCTACGGGTACCAGTACAAAATGTAGTACAATATTAACCACACCTCTCACATCTTGCATTATCTATTGGTGGAGAATTGAAGCATCCGCTTCATTACCGTCATGCTAGTTTGACAATTTTTATCACAGTTTATGATCTGACTTTCATGTCAGGGTGGAAGGGAGTCTGAAACAGACCAGACAAGAAAGCTACTCGAGAAATGACCTGCGAGTCATGTTAAAGCTTGTATGAAATATTCCGTCGTTAATCAAAACAAGAATGGACAAAAAATGTATAGAGCAGCTTAAACAATACAATTATATATCAGCTTACAGTATCTGCATTGACAGGTAACAGATGCCCTACTGGGGAAAAGAAAAGAAAAGTTTCCAACTACTTCTAACAAAAACTGACGAATACTGTAGTTATGAATAAATATTGTGCATTCATCAGTTAGATCAAACAACCATAGATGGAAAAAAAACCTGCAAGCATTTAGCTTGAAATATCTAGCGAACATATACAAAGAAATATATGGTCCAGCCTTGGTGAAAATGCCTTCAGGAAAGCTGGTGTGCAGGCATGTTCATAGCCCAGAACTGTCTGGTCTATCGTTGATATTGACAGTCATGGTACAATTATTGAGAAGAATAACAATCTGTATGAAAAACCACGAAATCAGTGGCTGCCATAAAAGGTGAGTAATTACAGTGGGTCATTGTTCTTATCCGACAGCGATTCACTATGGCGACTGAATATTTCAACTCATCAGGCAAGAATTCGCTACATATATAGGCGCCAACCCTAAAGGGATTGAATCAAGACATGTAAAAATGATGTACATATTTACAAAATGATTATAGTTATGAGTGATCCTGTCAAATGAGTTGACATCACATGCATACAGATGTGTAGTTAAAGTTAAGAATTTCAATATCACATACATCAGTAACTCAGTATTGTGGAATACTCCTAACACACGACTTGAAAACACATGTTAAAACGGTATATCTTCATAGTCTTATGCTTGTTTTTAGCAATATCAAAGTTTTAAGGTATAATGATCCACAAGTTAAGTAACGGTCATGCATAACGATTTATCTAGGCTCACTCCTGCACAGTATATGGTACCGTGCATGTGGAAATATACCTCCCATTTGTTCATGATAATCCTTACCTTCTATCCCCACAAGTTTAATTGAAACATTGCTACTACCCTACATCAATGACTGTAGTTTATATGTCAGTAACAAGTCATGTTTCATATGGAAAGAAAAGATCGCAGTCAGACGCTGGATATTTAACAAACATGAGGCATGCTATCATCCTTGCTCAATAAAGCTAGCAGTTACGTCCATAATAACGAAGCCTAAATCAATTAGCCAGGATGGACACGTCACACAAAAAATTCCTCTTTTATTTAGAAGAGTGGCGAATTCAGGTTCAGTCCATAGAAAAATGGAACGGTTGCAGATATGACCAGCTGTACACAGGTTGCACTGTTTTGAAAAATGCATTGACAAAAAAGTTTCAAGTCGACCTCACAGAGATTCGTCAACATCACAATTATTGCACAAATAAATAGCACATTTGGCCAGAGATTCGATGGAGGACTTAATTCAAAGTCATTCTGCAGGAATGCTTGAAATGGTCCAATAATACACCTCTGGACTGCTTCTTAAATATCATAAATACATAACATAAACTGAGATCTGTAAACTCAACACACAAAAGTATAATACACATTAACATAACAATATAAAGGTGTGAGAACAAAACTATTGTAAGTTCTACCATAAACATTCTTGTTCTTGGCTGAATTCATCACTGTACAATTCTGAAAATGAGTTGAACACTAATTACTACAAACTATGACTGAACAAAAAACAAAAAATTCAAGAACAAGAATAACAAAAGGAAGAGAGAAACCCCCAGAAGAAAACTATTACAGGATTATTTGCTAATCTCTTGATAATCAAGGCAATGATTGTAAAACACTTATGGGTGTAACTGTATATTAACAATAGAACAGCCATTCGAGAATTGCTACATGATTGTTGGTCATCATCAACAGATAAGACCAAAGTATTTTCCATAGAATCGACTGTCCAAACATGTAATTCTGGAAAGAAGCACTACCAATAACAATGACTAGTAATAATACTTGATGCACGGAGAGATCCATAAATTAATTTAGCAAAATTGTCATTTGCATCATAATCATTCTATGCATGTCACTTTTTGTCAGCATCTCAGAACAAGCTTATCAAAACATATTTTTCCCCTTAGATTTGTTCATGTAACAGACTAGGTGGACTCCCTTGCACAGAGTTGGCGAAAGAATTTGAAGCAATAAGTTGAATAGTGGTGGCAGTGGTGGTGGTAGTGGTGGTGACTGGAACTGGTCCTACTGATGTACCTTTGGTGGAAGTTACTGGGATACTGACTGTAGTTGGGACTGGGGCAATGGACTGGGCAACCCTTGTGAGAGGGACTAGTGAATGGGGCACAATAGCTGCTGACAGCACATTGGTTGGAGTCGTAGTTAAGGCAATTTGATTGACTGGAAGGGAGATGGTCTTCGCTAGGGTGGTTGCCAAGGTAACTGGCTTGGTTAGGGCAATATTGTGACTGTGTTGTGCATGTAAGGTGAGTAGTTCAGTGGCTGGGTGGTGACTAAGGCTGTGATTGCGTAGGCCCTGCTGGCTTTTGTAGCTCTTTCCACAAACACATTTGAAGGCTTTTTTCACTCTGAAAAATGAAACAAAAAGATTTTGAAAGTTAAACTAAATGCAGTTATAAACACATTTAGAATATTAAAAGTTAAAATAATACAATCTAAACATAGCTGGAATCACATGATACAGGCAAACTTTCAACATTCAGTACTGTTCAGTTTGGTACTACTTAGTAACCATTCAGTTTCATACTGATAACCTCTCGGTACTGCAAGGAAATTTCAAGCTTGGTCCTGAGTGACTGAACAGTTCTGTGCAGTTACCAATGGTAGTAAATGGCAGGTTATTTCCAGTACTAACCACCAACTGACTGGTAACTGATTGGTAGCCACCAGGCCATGGTCCCATTACTTTGCAGTAGCATGCAGTTCTGACTTGAATGCTGACTGAGGATGATCTATTGTTGCTTTCAACAATCGTTTAGTCTTATCACAACGGTTGGATTCCTATTCTTTTTCCCACCGCATGGGTACCCCAGTTTAGTCACCTCTTACGAAACGCTGTCTGAGGAGCCGAGGCCCTTATATTCTTACCATGACTGAAAGTGTGCACAACGACACCCCAGGTCAAACCTGGAATGAAATGTGTGGCAACTGATAGGTGACCATGCGGTACTGTTCAGTTACTGATCATGCAGACTGTTGACTGATATTGAACAGTACTGCAAGGGGCTCTTTTCTACCAGTACTGTACAGTCAATATTGGGTACTGGTAGGTAGCAGCAATGGATTGGTAACCACTCAGTATCTGAGCAGTAACCGATCATGTTACTGATCTGCTAGAGCAATGTAACCAAGTGGGGAAGATTGAGTTGGTAATCTGGTTCTGAGAACCTCTTGTTAACTGTTTACTAAGTGCTTGCTATAACTGCTTGGTAGTCAGATGGTAGAAAAAATCATATGATCCAATGGATGATTGATCAGTACCTGGTTGGTTGCTGATCAGTTGCAACCCACAAGGGGAAATGTTTTCCTATCAGTACTGTAAAGTTCTCCATCAATTGATAACCACAGACAGTAAAACTGAGTATGGCTTGCCTGTGTAGGGAAAAGTTATGGGGTTAACTCCAAGGTCAAATTCAAAGACAACAAAGCCATCATGATTTCTTTCAATTGCTTGAACTAAATTGTGTCGTGACAAAATGGGAAACACTTGACAGTGCCATGGAGAAAAATTACCAACACAGCGAGTTCAGTCTGATATATGCTTCAAAAAAGAAAATTGGTGCAGAGATAACTATTGATTTTTACAAAATCCAAAGTAGATGACTAACTAAAATGGACAGACTTTAGTTCTTGCTATTGATTGGTTAGGCTGATCAGAGATGTGTGAAATGGCTAAATTGAAACTAAATTTTCATGTTAATGTCATAACGTTATGGATTCACAGTCAGACAAAACGTCGCTATACATTGTTATTGTAACATCAGATGATCAGTATGCATAAAAGTTATTTAATATGATTCACAACACCAGCATGCCAGAAAGTTTAGGGAACCCTAGCATCTAGCCTAGTGGGGGATCCAAAGGCTGGTGCAACAGTATTGCAGGGCATAAATGCTGTAATAGGATATTGACAAATTCAGTTAACTTTTCAGTAAATTTTATTCTAACAAGAAAACCGTGGCGAAATAAGTCTAAAACCTCATAATTTGGACAAAACATATTTCATCTTGTATATAAGAAACATGTGTACCAAGTTACATAATCATCCAGAGACATGATAATTTCAGCAAACTTTCTATGTCCATGTACAGGGGTACATGCACACTTTTGCAAAACAAAAAATCTATCATTTGGAATAATTTGGACAACCAATAATATTTCTTCTCATAAATAGCACAGGTACATCCTATAATCATAAGAAATATATGTACCAAGTTTCATAATCATCCACTGACAGCCGACACCTGCAGAAAACTTTCTATGCACTTTGCTAATCAAAAACCTTATCGTTAGACTTTAACCTTGGTGCATGCTTAGATTTCCCACGGTATTTTTTTTTTTCACATTTTTTTAACCAAAAAACTTATCATTTCTAGGAAAAGGACACTGACAACACCCTCCCCCCCCCCTTTAATATTATCTCCCCTTACTTCTTAAAGTGATATAAAATGATAGTAAATAATGCACTGTTTGTATTACAAAAGTGAACAAGCGTTCTGAAAACCCCAACATCTCGTCTTGCAGGGTCTCCCGCTGAAGCTGCAGCAGTATTGAAAACATATGTGGAGCAAACTTTCCATGTACAGGGGTACATGTATTTTTTTGCCTAACAAAACTCTTATCTCAAAATTAAATAGCACAGGCACATCCTCTAATCATATGAAATATGTATAATCATCCAATGATACCTGACAAATTCATAAACTTTTCAGCAGGTCTACATTTTTGTCTAACAAAAGACCTTATAATTGGCAAATTACTAAGTCCAAAACCTCATAATTTGGACACAAATTAATATTTCATCTCACAAATAGCACAGGTGCGTCCTCCAATCACAACAAACATGTGTATCAAGTATCATAATCATCCATTGACAGCTGACAACTGAAGCAAACTTTCTATGTATGCAGGAGGCCTACAATTTTGCAAACAAAAAACTCAATCAATTGCCATAATTTGGACAAAAATTAATATTTTTCTGAATTTGCTAAACCAAAATTCCTATCATTTCCAGGCTGGGGACACCGGCGACGATATCCTCTTTCTCCCTTCACAATATCTCCCCTTCACTTCATAAGGCGAGACACATGTAAAAATACTATTTCTTGAGAGCTTTCTCTGCAATTGCCATATATTCTGTCCGTAGTGTAAGCCATCTGGTACACCATTGAGTGGAGGAAGCAGTCTGGGGAGTTGGTTATTATCAAGATTGTTGTGGAGTCGGAAGAAAGTGGGGGAAGGGTCATTGGGTGTGAAGGATACCTGTTCAGCGCCCATCTGTATGTTATTTTCCCATGTTGGACAATGCAGTACTGGGCTCTTTAATAAGTAAGCTATCAAGAAATACTTGCAATGCCCATGAGCATAGTATCGCAATGATTGGTCCAGCTGTGCAATCAAGAATATTTAGACAATGCAGATTTGAAATGTGTAGGCCTATAACAAGAAGATTTTCTGGTTAATGCATGTTGTCTTACTTAGATTCTTTCCTGTGCCCATTTCTTGCATGATATTTGATTCCATTCACATTCTTGTAGCGTTTCTTGCAGCCAGGTACTGGACATGCAAAGGGTTTGTCCAAATCTGCTTCCTTTGTTCCTGGCAGCATACTGAAATGCGAGCAAGAATTTAAATATTAAGATATGCTTCAACTGAAAACAAAATCTATCTGAAACAATATTCCAGACGAACAGAATTTTTAAAATGTGAGAGAATGGGTCAGAAAAATGCAACATGCGCAGAAATCTTGAAATCTCAGGTACCCCGGTACATGTATAGTTGCATTCAATTTTGGTGTCATTATTTTAGGATGTGGCTAACCTTGATAGACGATCACGGGCTACTGCCCATTGGATCGAACTTTAGTATCACCATTTTACCTTTCTCATGAAGAGTATTCTTCTCACTTCAAACTACTCATTCGTCAAAATCATGCTAACATAATTATCTGCCTCATAGCAATATCATTTTACGCTCACTCTGGTTTTAAAACATTGAAAACTTTAAGTTTCAGGAGTTCCATCTCGATCATATATAAATATGATTTAGCTATGATGTGGAATAGCTCAATTTTGACAAATATTATACTTCATATACTACAAATGGTTCAAAATGAGCTGAACAATGCAAACTTTCCTTTTAACTGTACAAAATGGTATAGTTGAATTAGATGACCTGATGCTGCTGTAGCGGATGATGAAATCTGTGGGATATTCCTCTTGTGTTGTCCAGGAGTCATCACTGTCCTCTTCACTCATCAACTCTTCATCATCAAACTCACTTCCTGCAATGGAGTAAGTGATTTACTAAGTCGGTCAGAGACTACTTCTTTTATGGATAACAACTATTTAAATGAAACAACCTTTCATTAAAGAGCCTGTCTTACAGTATACATTAATTAGTGAAGAATAACTATATTTGTGGAATTGAGAAAAAGTCTACCGGACCCCTCGTTATAATGCTGAAATTGGGGGGTGGGGGGGTTAAAATCTAGTACTCTAGTCGAATAGCACTACAGTAAGTATTCATGACAGCAATATACATATTACAGCAAAATGCTGGGGGACATAACAGTGCTTGTGACACACTGAGACTTCAAGGGAATCTGTTGTAAATGTCCTGTACTAAACAACTTGTACCTGGCAATTGGTATTCTCATGGTAAAAATACATTCCTCAATTTTATGTGGCATTAGGAGTTGAAGTTACCTCACATTCTGTTAGAAACCAATTATTTGTGCCTCATGATAAGCTAACATTTTTTGCTTGACATTGTCAGTGACGAGATGCTTATATTTCAGGCTAAGTTAATATGAATAATGAAGGAAGGATTGAACACAAAACATCAGAAACTACTATACAAGTAACTATAATAACTTGTAGATGAGCCCGAAGCAGAACTTGCTATTAAGGGGAATGCTACATGTAAGTAGACTGTGAAATCAGCTGATAGGATCAGATCATCAATGGAATAGTCTACCTAACTCTCCAGTATGTTCAAATAAAAAGATCTGTTTTATGTAAAACTAATTGAATACACTATGTGCTCAAGTTCATGGAGTTGGTATATATAGAACCTCCAAACAGGGTTATCTCCATTACTACCATGACAATTGCCCCTTCCGTCACTCACTATAGAGCAAAATTTTAAACACCCTCAATTGCATTCTCTGCACAATGGGGCTTCACGAAGCATGAGTGTGAATTGTACATGTTAGTACTTCATATGTTGATAAAATCGTCCAGGATTTCTGAAAAGTTTTAGCGCTACATACAAAATTGGCTTTGGGAAGGGGACTGAATCATCTGACATTCAGTGGCAGACAGTATTTTCGTTATTTTGGGATTACATTATCTTAGTATAGCACAGATTCTAGTGCACAATATTGGTCGAGTCCTGAGCGGGATTAGCACCAGCGACCCCCTAATCGCCAGCACTAGATGTCAGCGATTTCACCACAGGCCTCACAAAAGCCTCATTACGGCCATCAGCTCGGGGTAGGCCTAACTGTATGTTCGCTTTCAAGACTACCAGTCTGCTACCTTCTATTTTCGGGGGAGGCCTGTTGGCTGAGTGGTTTAAATAAACAACATAGTACAGGCGATTAGCTGCCTAACTCTGGGGGTCACTGGTTCGAATCTTGCTTGGGGCTCGACCAATTTTCTGCACTAGAATCTGTGCTATACTAAAGATAGCGTAACCCGAAAATACTGTTATACAATCACTTTCTATGTGACAAAAAATATCTTCCTTCAGCTATGGGAGCTGTGTCATAACAGCCATCAGAGGGGTACTTTATGTTCGCTTTGAAGCTAGACTACCGGTCTGCTACATCCTATTTTTGTGCGAAACCGGTTAGCCAAGCGGTTTAGATCGCCGACATATAGTGCTGGCGATTAGGTGCCTTATTTGGGGGTTGGTCCGATTCAAATTCCACCCGGGGCTCGACCAATTTTCTGCAGTTAGAATCTGTGTTATACTAAGATAGTGTAATCCCAAAATAATGAAAATGCTGTTATACGATCACTTTCTAAAAGACAAAAAAAAACTTCCTATGTATTTCAAGACTACCTGTCTGCTAAAGCCAAGTTTACATGGCTTCGTTCGTTCCCACTATACCCTGAATCCTTTTGCAGAACTTACATGTATACTCTGAGACAACACGGCTCCATGGGTCATACAGCTCCATCAGGCAATAACACAACCCCTCTCCATTCTCTGTCCACTGATTTATTGAGTTCGGCATGGAAAGCTGATCCGTCTGCATGCAGTCTTCAAACATCAACGGCCAGTTGAATTTCTTCTCCATTATATTTGTATGTGCCACATGATCGGCAATGTATCATGCGAATCACGTGACACGTACGAAAATAATGGCAGTAGGCCTACCCAGGAGAAAATCAACTGGCCGTTGATGTTTGAAGACTGATTGCAGACGGATCAGCTCTTTACGGCAATGAAACTATTTGCCGAACTTGACAAAAGCAGTGGATAGAGGGAGGGGTTGTTTTATTGCTGGATAGATTTGTACGACACATGGAACCATGTTTTCCCGGACTGTACATGTAAGTTCAGTAAGACGATTCATGGCGTAGTAGGACGAATGAAGCCATGTAAACTTGGCTGGGTCTGCTATACCTCCTATTTTTGTGGGAGGCCATTGGTCGAGTGGTTTAGATCGCTGACATAAAGTGCTGGCGATTAGGTGTCTAACCCTGGGGTCGGTCGCTGGTTCAAATCCTGCTCGGGACTCGATCAATTTTCTGCACTAAATCTGTGCTATACTACGATAGTGTAATTCCAAAATAATGAAAATAGTGTCATACGATCACTTTCTAAATGACAAAAAATATCTAGCTATAGACAACTCCATTCGTAACTTGGTGTATGGAATTGTCCAACTTATGATGAGTGAGATAGGTGAGTAGGACATTTGATTGTATTTTCAGGCTAACATGTGATTACCTGTTGGGGTAACACTTCGGATTGATAGAGCTGGTGACTGTGTTCTCACGGTTATCTGTTTACGTTTGAGTTCAGCTTGTTCTTTCCTTGCTGCATCTGTGAAAAATCTTTACAAAGAAAACCTTGTGGCTTGATTTAGAATGAATATCAATGCATGTATTGTGATCTAAAACTTCTGTCATTTAGTCAAGATATATTAATGAAATTAGTGAGTCACAAAGAAAATTAATGTAACTGAATAAATGTAAGTCAACTTTAACAGTACAGTATAATGACTACCAAGAAAACTCCTTTATACATTACACATTATAATTTAATTCAATTAGAATCTCTTGACCTATTGAACTTGAGATATATTCAGTCCAGTACTCACCGTAATATGTAACTGAGGGACAGGGCAGCAGGGGGCTGTAACTCTTGTCTTTCCAATACTCTGGGATCTGTGTCTGTAAACAAAATAGATATCCTTTATCCCAATCTCTCCATCCGCTATACAGTATTAAATTATGATTGATTTGCATACTACAAATAACATTCTTTATCCATATTATCTGCCACTCGAACTTTCCATCTTGTGACTATCATATGTTAAATGGCATATTATTCCACTTGTGCTAGTGTATTCTATAATAGTGATGTTGACTGATTTGTTATGCTTGTATTGTTTATAAATGTCATTCTATTTCACTTGATTGCACTGCCAATTTGGGGTGTAGTATACATGTAGCATCTTATCTGGATCATCCATGTGAAAGTATGATTCATTCTTCAGAAAATTTAGGAAAGTAATCAATCTGGGGCACTAATAAATGTTCAGATAATTGCTGTTTGATCTAAATATGGAGCCTAATTACCAGATTACCGGTACAAATTATTCAGTCTGAAAATACTGATAGTGATATCCCATGGTTCTGGGAATGTATAGCAAATATGCAATGCCAATTTTTCCCATTTCATACAATCTGTACCATAGGATTGCTTAAAGCCATTCGGTCAGTGTTTTTTTCATGGCAATATCAATAATTCCATGCTTTTTGATTGTGCATCTAACAGCGATCAGCTGTGAGCGAGTGACAGTTCAATGCTGTCATTCGGGCTTTTGTGCACGGACCACGAGTTGAGACGAAAATGTAAACAACGCGCAAATTCGCTGCCACTGACTAACTTTGGGGCATTTTCGCCCCCAGCTTATCCACTCTTGCTAGATTTACCTATGTGTGTCTCTTCTATGTGCTGTATCAAGTCTCCTAGCGTAGGGAAAGTTAATCCGCATCCCGTGAACTTGCAGTTGTTGACGAGAAATACAGCCATTTGTTCACAGGCCAGCAGTTTTCAGTTTCGCGGAAATTTACATAAAGCCTGGCCTTGTCTGCCTTCGGAATACTTCGGACTTTTCCGACAAAAAGGTATTTAACCTCGGAAACACTTCATTGACAGACTCGATCGGTACGGATCCATACAAATAAAAATTCTAGCTCAAATGACCCTCTCACTTCAGTAACATTAATAGTCAAACACAGATGAGGACTGTACAAGATTACAAAGAGTAGTACAATTATTTAATACACTGCATCCTGAAATCTGAATCGTGAAAGAGCGTAATGCATCAGTAGGTAGGCCCCTGTATGTTATCAATCACATGCATAAGAATGGCGTGCAAGCTGCATGCACAGGAATTATGGCGAAAATTAATAATAATAATAATAGACCGGTAAAAAACAACTTTGGGTATATGCCAAGGGGACATCCAGTGTCCTATATGGCCATACATAGCCATGTTCTATCACATATTTAATTACAGGAGCCGCGGAGCACATTTGAAAGTGTTGGGGAGTGGGGGGGGGCTGAACTCCTATAAATGTTAGACTGGTGCTAGCTATCTAAGATAGGACTTGTAACAATAAAAAAACAGAGGGATCATGTGTAGGGCGGGTTGGGGGAAACTGGTTGCACGGCGTGTTCGCACGACCTGTGCCCATCGCGGTGCGATGGAGTGCCCAAGTACATCCATCCATCCATCCAACATTGCGGTCCCAAAAAGTGTGGGGGGGGGGAGGGGGCTAGCTCCCCCAGTCCCCTCCCCCCCCCCCGCCTTCGCGGCCCCTGTATTAGGCCTACAGAGCATATGGCATGACGAAATACTCACGTCGAATTTCAAATTGTATGTAAGGAATAATAAGTTATATCAACCAGTCCGACTGATATCGTAATCGTAAACAACCGTAAATAAACCGTAAACACTAGTAAACAACCACAAACAAGCCGCAAGCAACCGCAAACGAAACGAAACACAAAAATAAAGTCTTTCATCATTCATATAACTTCTTGAAATCAATATTATGAAACAAAACCGTTTTTGTATTTCTTTTTTGACTTATTGGTCTTCGTCCAGTCTTTTCTTTGTGACGACAACTTAAACGTAGACTATATTATTTCTAATCATTGAAAATGTGTCTGGAATTTGACGGGACGCATTTATACGGGTAGAGATCGATAATATATGACGGAAGATCCATGTAGTTGTTGCGGCATGCGTTCTCCTCACTTCTCTTATACGCTCCACACCACCTAAAACGACCCGATTTGCGTTTTCTATTCTACTCCTCGTACCGTAAGTGACGCCATATAACCCTTACGCGTTTGCACTGAACATTGATACGTCTAAGTTAAAATCAAAAAAAAAACGAAAAATCGGACAACTCGAGGAAATTTTGCGCGAAGTAAAACGAAAATCGAAAATTGACTCTCAAAGGAGATGGTACAAGATGGCATTTTGGCTATACGTGGTGCGGTTGGAGTCGAAAAAAATAAAATGTGATAAAAATACTTGTGTTTTAATGTAACCGCAAGAGAAAATATATGCACGCAATATGTGAAAATTCTAGCTCGATTGTGTTATGATTATAGTTATGTCATGGAATTGAAATTCACAGCATGTGTTATTTTGTGGGAAAACGGTCTAAATCGAGTCATTTAAACACACATTTAGGCAAGAAGGACCCCTTGGACCAAACCGCCATTTTAATTGGTGATGTGCGGTGGCATGATATCTCCACTGCCGAAACATCGTTTTGGTTCAAGAGGTCCTTCGTGTCTAAATGTGTTTAAATGACTCGATTTAGACCATTTTCTCACGAAATTGCACATGCCGTGGATTTCAAATTCATGTCATAACTATAATCATAACGCATATTTTATGTACATACATTTTCTCTTGCCGTTATTAGGCCTACAGAGCATATGGCATGACGAAATACTCACGTCGAATTTCAAATTGTATGTAAGGAATAATAAGTTATATCAACCAGTCCGACTGATATCGTAATCGTAAACAACCGTAAATAAACCGTAAACACTAGTAAACAACCACAAACAAGCCGCAAGCAACCGCAAACGAAACGAAACACAAAAATAAAGTCTTTCATCATTCATATAACTTCATGAAATCAATATTATGAAACAAAACCGTTTTTGTATTTCTTTTTTGACTTATTGGTCTTCGTCCAGTCTTTTCTTTGTGACGACAACTTAAACGTAGACTATATTATTTCTAATCATTGAAAATGTGTCTGGAATTTGACGGGACGCATTTATATGGGTAGAGATCGATAATATATGACGGAAGATCCATGTAGTTGTTGCGGCATGCGTTCTCCTCACTTCTCTTATACGCTCCACACCACCTAAAACGACCCGATTTGCGTTTTCTATTCTACTCCTCGTACCGTAAGTGACGCCATATAACCCTTACGCGTTTGCACTGAACATTGATACGTCTAAGTTAAAATCAAAAAAAAAACGAAAAATCGGACAACTCGAGGAAATTTTGCGCGAAGTAAAACGAAAATCGAAAATTGACTCTCAAAGGAGATGGTACAAGATGGCATTTTGGCTATACGTGGTGCGGTTGGAGTCGAAAAAAATAAAATGTGATAAAAATACTTGTGTTTTAATGTAACCGCAAGAGAAAATATATGCACGCAATATGTGAAAATTCTAGCTCGATTGTGTTATGATTATAGTTATGTCATGGAATTGAAATTCACAGCATGTGTTATTTTGTGGGAAAACGGTCTAAATCGAGTCATTTAAACACACATTTAGGCAAGAAGGACCCCTTGGACCAAACCGCCATTTTAATTGGTGATGTGCGGTGGCATGATATCTCCACTGCCGAAACATCGTTTTGGTTCAAGAGGTCCTTCGTGTCTAAATGTGTTTAAATGACTCGATTTAGACCATTTTCTCACGAAATTGCACATGCCGTGGATTTCAAATTCATGTCATAACTATAATCATAACGCATATTTTATGTACATACATTTTCTCTTGCCGTTATTAGGCCTACAGAGCATATGGCATGACGAAATACTCACGTCGAATTTCAAATTGTATATGTAAGGAATAATAAGTTATATCAACCAGTCCGACTGATATCGTAATCGTAAACAACCGTAAATAAACCGTAAACACTAGTAAACAACCACAAACAAGCCGCAAGCAACCGCAAACGAAACGAAACACAAAAATAAAGTCTTTCATCATTCATATAACTTCATGAAATCAATATTATGAAACAAAACCGTTTTTGTATTTCTTTTTTGACTTATTGGTCTTCGTCCAGTCTTTTCTTTGTGACGACAACTTAAACGTAGACTATATTATTTCTAATCATTGAAAATGTGTCTGGAATTTGACGGGACGCATTTATACGGGTAGAGATCGATAATATATGACGGAAGATCCATGTAGTTGTTGCGGCATGCGTTCTCCTCACTTCTCTTATACGCTCCACACCACCTAAAACGACCCGATTTGCGTTTTCTATTCTACTCCTCGTACCGTAAGTGACGCCATATAACCCTTACGCGTTTGCACTGAACATTGATACGTCTAAGTTAAAATCAAAAAAAAAACCCAAAAAATCGGACAACTCGAGGAAATTTTGCGCGAAGTAAAACGAAAATCGAAAATTGACTGTCAAAGGAGATGGTACAAGATGGCATTTTGGCTATACGTGGTGCGGTTGGAGTCGAAAAAAATAAAATGTGATAAAAATACTTGTGTTTTAATGTAACCGCAAGAGAAAATATATGCACACAATATGTGAAAATTCTACCTCGATTGTGTTATGATTATAGTTATGTCATGGTATTGAAATTCACAGCATGTGTTATTTTGTGGGAAAACGGTCTAAATCGAGTCATTTAAACACACATTTAGGCAAGAAGGACCCCTTGGACCAAACCGCCATTTTAATTGGTGATGTGCGGTGGCATGATATCTCCACTGCCGAAACATCGTTTTGGTTCAAGAGGTCCTTCGTGTCTAAATGTGTTTAAATGACTCGATTTAGACCATTTTCTCACGAAATAGCACATGCCGTGGATTTCAAATTCATGTCATAACTATAATCATAACGCATATTTTATGTACATACATTTTCTCTTGCCGTTACAGTAAAACATAATGATCTTCAGGACATTTTATTTTTTCGAACCGCATCACGCTGAGGCCAAAATGCGGCCTATATCGTACCATCTGCTTTCAAATTTTGATTTTGAGAAACCTAAAACTAAAATCGGAATTTGCAAATTGACTGTAAAATTTCGATTTTTGATTTTGAGAAAAAAAAAAAAACGAAAATGGAAAATTGACGGTCAAATTTCAATTTTTGATTTTGAAATTACAAAAACAAAAATAGTCCGGGGGCAGGTCGAAAAACCTTGAAATGCAATGTTTTTGATGGTTTCTATATATTTTCGATGCGCTGATCACGAAACCGGATGATGCCACCTTGGCATCCTTGGGGAAATCGAAATATCCAAGATGGCCGCCATGAGGCATTTCCTGGTTATTATGTCGTGCTGAATTGTCGCATGGATGATCTCGATCACTGATTGTGATATATTTGACTATAAATTTGGGATAAATTCAATCAGTACATACGTCACACAACAATTTGGCGAAAACAAACAAGAATAACAGGAAAAATTATTCAAGATGGCTGGCGTTGACCCTTTAATCCTACCTGTCCGGGGGGGCACTTTCCGTCCCCCTGTTGGTTTTTTGCTCCTATCTACGGAACGACAAACAATTGAGAGCTGAAACTCCTTGACTTTTTAGATTATCATATTGGGGTCATTGTTAGCCTATTTGCATGACCCCACGAACAAGGGATCATGGGTAAATTCAAAATGGCGGCCATGTGGGGTACCAGAAAAGTGATGTTTTCGTCATATTTCTTCAAAAAGTTAGCTTTTCTGTATGGAAAAGTGGGTAAAATCTATTTTATTTCATATCAGATTATTACTTACTAATTTATCATGCAGTTTTTGCGGAGAAAAAGCAAAAATAAAAAAATCGAAAATTCTGACAAAAAAATGATCCAAAAATGACATCACAGTGACGTCATCAAGGCGGCCATCTTGGATCTTTTTACATTTTCTTGTAGAGCTTGACCCAATAATATAGTGTGGTAAATTTTAGTCCCCTAACCTTAGCGATAACGAAAATATATAGGGGGGCATTTCCGCCCCCCACCCCAGGCTGCGGTACACCCCAAATCGCCCAGGCAAGATAGGGTTAAAATATGCCCGTCTCTCTGAAATATAAAGCGTTGAATTTATTGGTTACCTCAATCACCCATGGCTTTCAAAATGCTGACATATATGACATATTTCCCAATGTCCGTAGAGCATAGAGTATACCAGGGTGCGGGTGCACCACAGGTGTGTCCGCTTGCGTACGATGACGTCACTTTCGAGCTCCGAGCTCCAAGAGCTCCGAGCTCCGAGAGCTCCGGAGCTTCGAGCTCGGAGCTCCGAGATTGAGGCATGCCCAACGCCCGTCTTAACGCAAGAGCTCCGAGCTCCAACAGCTCCGAAAGCTCCAAGCTCTCAACCCATTCATGCGTACATCCAAATGCGCCCTAACATCAGGAAAATAGCCATGGCCATCTATGAACGGTATAGCCTGATGCCGCTTGAAATGAAAGGCGATCCCACGCACAGGTCCATCATGAAGACCAAGCTCTTGGGTGACCTTAACGCTCTAGCATAAAACGTCACTTGAAAGAGGATATGGGGTTACTACCCACCAACGCCCTGGAAAATAAGCAGAATGCGCAAAAAACCGTTTCAAAACATGCTGCCTCAACGGTATCCTGGACTGCTCGAAGACGCTTAGGCCAAGAGCGACCCTGGCCGAAGATTGAACTTTCTCAAACGACGGCTTCTGATTGGACAAGAGCTTACGATAATTGTAAACATACCCAACGCGGCTCCCCCAGCGTGGGTATGATGTGCTGGTGGGGATAATAACATGATCGACCTGTCATCCTTGTTGTTGTTGTTGTTCTCTCATCTGTCTACATCATGGCGTCAATGCGTTATGCTAGAGCGTTAAGTTCACCCAAGAGCCCTTTTCCCACAATTCCCGACCTGCGCATGTGTGACATCGTCTATAAAGCACGTCCCTCTGGACCCCACACCCCCATTCCTACTGTTGCAGAGCCATGGCGGAGACCCATTCCTATGCGTCTAGCATTTTACAGCATGCGATCGTGGTTAATTCACTCATGGGTTACCGAGCAGTGGTTCGGTCCATGTTTGGAGATGGCGACGACAACGAGGGGCGATGCCAGATCCTGGAAGAGCTCACAGAAGCGGTCCTCGACAGGGTCGGCTCGATGGAAAGGTGTGCTATCACCCTCTACTACTGGACTATGACAGCCATTCTTGATGCCCGGGCTATGGATCACGAGCACTCACGCTGGAACCAGCGACGGCTCTTTGTCCTCACAATGGTCTTTGCCCTATTGACCCTGATGCTGTGGCAATGACAGTTCTGTCTTACAGCGACAGAAAAGAACGGCTCTTTTCAGAGCCTCCATGTCTTCCAAAAGAGAGACGGGTAACTAAGCTCAATGTTCACACACAGTATACACACACACGCACTCACAATGGACGCTCCGCCATGACTTCTAACAAAAACCATACCACTCGTCATCCCGAACTGATGAGGGACACGTGTAACGTGTAAATCACTATATGTACAGACACTACCACCACCACCGGGCGTTGGGCACGCGTTATTGGCCATTTGGACCACGGATGGTCCTCCTCCACCCCAAACACCTACCTTCACACCCACCAGAATGGCCGCTCTCGCTACCACTCTTACTGATGACGTCACCAATGACGTCACAGATGACGTGAACATCCTTCGAGTCGAGATCGAGGTCTACACCACGAGAGCTTCAAGCTGACACCTTACACGGCCTATTAGAACTACGGATGGTCCCACAATCACTCAACAGACCCCCCACGAACCCCAAAATATCTGCTTTCTATAATACGGCCATACTGCGCATGCGCAGAATGTCGAAACCGGACAACACAGTAACCCAGTCGGGTGGGTCCCCAGGAGAGCTTCACGATAACACCTCTTATTGCCCAATCGGTCCACTATTGGTCCGTCGCGACCCCAAAAGATCTATTCAAATAATCTTCTTTTCTGCGCACGCGCAGAATGACGTCAGTTCCACCTTACAACCAATCCAGTTCAATGCTTCCCCACGAATGCTTCAAACTGATACCTCATACGGCCCAATCGGACCACTATTGGTCCACCTCGACCTCAAAAAGTCCCTCCCAGTGCCTATTTTTCCAGCATTCCCTGTCTGCGCATGCGCAGAATGTTGAAAACGCACGACACATTAGGCCAGTCAGACGCTCCTCCACGAGAGCTTCGCGATGACACCTCCCACGGCCCAGCACGCCCAATATGGGTCCGTCTCGATTAAAATACCCTTTTTCCACTGCGAATGTGCAGAATGACGTCAGTTCCACCCCACTACTGTTGAGATAAGCTGGAGGTAGTATTGTAAGCGGTATGAAGTACTAATAAATCTATACACCATTTCTTGAGCACTCGTAGACCAAAAATATATAGCTCAATTCCATATAGCGATCAATCTAAGCGAGATACAGCGGTCACGTTAAATATGCTGGCGGCCATCTTGGATATTTTGATTTCCCCAAGGTTGCCAGGCTGGCATCATCCGGATTCTGGATCTGCACACACAGGAGATATATAATCCATCAAAAAACGCTAGGTGGACTCCATTTCCACGTCAAGGCTCTAACTGGGGTCTGGCTCCCGGACTAAAAGCGAAAATTGAAATTTGAAGGTCAATTCTCAATTTTCATTTTCTGTTTTTGTAATCTCAAAATAAAAATTTGACTGTCAATTTTTAATCTTCGTTTTTTTGTTTTCTTGTGCGCTTAACCTTGCTACGTCGAAATTAAAATCTGAAAACGAAAAAAACGGACAAGTTGGGGCAACTCCCTAAATTAATTAGATTGAAAATTCAATCAATCAGATTGGAATTAGTGAAACATCTATTCGATTCAAAACTCCATCAATTAGATTGAAAATTTCAATCTAGTAGATTGAATTTTCTGTGTACAACAGATTCACTTCATCGTTTTCAATCAATTAGATTGAATATTTTCAATCCAGTAAAAGACTGGTTGCTGATAGATTGAATTTCAATCTAATTATTCTAGAGAGAATTTTCAATATTTGATTTTCATTTTTGTGTGAAGTAAACGAAAAACGAGAATCGAAAATTAACCGTCAAATTTCAATTTTTGATTTTGAGAAACCGGAAAAGAAAAACGAAAATTGAATTTTGACCCTGAATGTTCAATTTTTGATTTCGAGATACCAAAAACGAAAAAAGAAAATTGAACTGTGCAAGGGTACACTGACCTACACGGACCAGTTTACTAGCCTATAGGTGGGGAATCACATCAATATTTTCTACATTGGAGTTTGGGTGGGATTTATGTTGAGATTGAGTTAATATATCTTTTACGCTGAGACGGGAACACCAATTGTATTTGGGAGAGGTTTAGTTAGGTGGGACTCACTTTCATATTTTGAAGAAGGGGGTTGGGCATTATATGTTTCAACAACTCTTTCTGACTCGGGGGGCCTTGACTCCGGACTGCATAACAACAATTATAACTAGTTGGAAAACATCTGTAATTAGTGAAATGAGGGGAAAATTTCATATTATATTTAGCTCAATGTTAACTCACAATATGATTCCGTATCATATTTATATAATAACTTGACATTTGTAGTGGAGCATATTAACATACACTCCATTTCTCATGTTTTTGTCAACCTTGCTTTCTGAGATATTTCTCATTCTATGGGTAAAATTTAAGGGGGTACTTGGTCACGGGGGGTCTCAGAGGTCAAGGCCACTATAGTTCCGGCACTTCCGGTCTCTATGTGGCATGTATTCCTCCGCGGCGATGCGATCTGGCGGTGATGCGGTCGCGGGGAGAAGCTTCCGCGGAAAGAAAGTAGTCCCGAGACTTGAAATACGCGGGCCGTTGCTTTTCGCCATGTGTGAGGGTGTGACGTCACTTCCGGTCTCTATCCATCGAGCGTTACCTTGTGTTCTGCGCAAGTGTGTGACGTCATGTGTGATGTCAAGGAGTTAATGAGGGTAATCTCTACAGCCACTGAATATTCTATGGGTGAATTGAATTGAATTTGAATTGAATTGAGTTTATTCACCATATATGTACAGCAGATATATTTTAGAGTTGATGGCCGCATATGTGGCGGGAGTAAAACCCCAGAGGGCTTGATCTGTCCCGAATGAGCACGTGAATATATACATATGTAAAACGCCATAAATGGTAAGAATAAGTAAGAAGTATAATGGCATGTAGATGCTAAATAGGGTCTTTTGAGCTTAGAGGCGGTGAATAAAACATACATATATATAGCCTCAAAAGTAACAGTCGAGTTATTTGGTCGCATGCAGGGTGGGAGAGTGAGTGTATGTAAATTGAGGATTTGTCCCGAAAATATAAAAAAACGGAACACGGACTTTACCTCTACAATAGGGGAAACCCCTATCAACCATGTCCAAAAGGGCTATTATCGGTCTCCGGCTTATCGGGGCCTGCCGACAGAGGCAGGGTAGGGGAGTGTGTGTATGTAAATTGAGGATTTGTCCAGAGAATATAAAAAAGCAGAACACGGACTTTACACCTAAACCATGGAGAATCATGGCTATTTTGGGATCAAAATGGTCCAAATGAACTCCCAGAGTGAGTGAGTGAGTGGGTGGACATATAAGGTCGTTTGTACACCCTTAGCCTCAGTCTGTATCCAACCTCTGGCCGGGTACCATATGTCGAGTATATGCCCGTTCTGTCAGAAAACAATCTGCTCAGACATGTGTGTCTAATGCATAGACAAGAGACACCACCGAGTCTCGCTATAGGTCCACCAAGTAGAGAAGAACATCCCTATACGATGACGGTGAGCGACCCTACGGGGTGTGGAAAGACGTCCTGGGTGATGAAGTTCTTAGAAGAGGGTGTGGCAACCCCAGCTCCGACACACGTTGTATGGTGTTATAGCCAATGGCAGTGCGCGTACGAAACCACGCGATTACAGAATGTGAGTTTCGTCCCAGGAATTCCTCACGACATAGACGAGCCGTATTACTTTGATTCCGAGCAGACCAACGTGGTAGTGCTCGATGACCTGATGAGGGCGGCCAAGGACAATTCGGAAATCGCCGACCTATTCACCAAAGGGTCCCATCATCGCAATCTGTCCGTCATCTATTTTACTCAGAATCTCTTTCCTCAAGGGAAGGCGCCCAGAGATATTGCCTTGAACTGCCAATACTTTGTGTTGTTCTCCAACCCCATCGACAGAGCACAAAGCCGTGTGTTTGGTAGTCGAATTTATCCTCGAATTTATCCTCAGAACATCGACTATTTCATGCAGGCGTTTCAAGGGGCGACAAGTCGTCCGTACGGCTACCTGTTCGTAGATTTAAAAGCCCATACTCTGGAAGATCGCCGGCTGACGACCCACCTTTTACCCGGCGAGGCGTCACCGCAACGGCATATATCCCCACACCATCCACCGAGTCCACATCTGGCAGAGCAGCAGCAAACTGCCCCCACACAGCGGGTCCCTTTCATACCATCAGTCTCGGGATATCACCCAACCGTGAAACACCAACCCAAACCCCTGCAAGGGAATGAACATAATGTGAACTCGAGGCTATGGAAGGATTTGTTCAAAGTTAGCATGGACGCCGAGATGGGCGAGACGTTGGGGGCCACAGGAAACAAGTTTCACCGCAAAGGGTATTCGAAAGAGGAAGCCGTAAGTTTATCCCATAACACATAGGCACCCAGACTACGGCGGGCTTTACGTCAGCAGTATGCCGACCTCCTGGCCCATATAAAATTGCTGGACACGAGCCCGGTCCATATGGAAATCGAAAGAACAGCGTCGATGTTGAAAACCTCTGGCATGAACTGGAAATCGGCGTATGTCAAAGCAATAAGACAAAAGAAACACATTTGTTCGAACGCATGATTAAGATCAAAAGCGTCCCACTATAAATAACCCACGCGACACCAGTCCCCTCATTTCACCATGAGCACTGCAGAGTCCACCTTGTTTGAACCCGACAACGAGGATATTCTAGCCGAAGCGTCAAGCCAATGTCGATACTATTATTGATACAGCGGAAGGTGGATCCACCGTTCAGCACCAGCGCATGCGTTATTTTATCACGGTCATAGATGACATCCAATGGGTGACACGGGTATGTCTTCTGCTCCATAAGAAACAGATAATACCCAATAAGGATACCAACACAACTACCCATACCCAGAATCTGCTGACCCTGCATGAGGCATATTCAACCCTTTATGGAGACGCAGGTGGAGACGGGAAATTATCTTCTTCAACCTCCAACATAATGATGACCGTCCAATGATGATCGACAATGCATAACGCGTTGCGATAGGCAACTTGGATGATATGACCACACGGCCCCTAGCACCGGCATAAGCGGTATTAGATACAAATATAGAGCGCTATGATGGAACTGCTCTGACAATTCGTATATTGGTCATTGGTGAGCTGTTTCTCTGTGACAACTCGTACATTGCGAATTGGTGAGCTGTATCGTCGTCAAATGAAAATGACGACATTTAACACAAAAGACTAGTCTGTAAGGCCCGATGTCGACCCAGCATCAACTTCCCACAAATGCCAACATATATCAAAGACCAACAGGTCTGTACAGGGGGCGGGCCTCGGGGACGAAACGTCCACCAGCAGAATCTCGCCATATACAGGTAAAAATTACAACACATATAAGGGAAGTGGGAAGAGGTACCGACATACTGACAGAGCCACATGACTTCACAGAAAAATCTTCCGGTTAACCTATTCTAAAGCACATACCAAGAATCTAACGATTCGTGATATGTGTTGTATCTCAGGTACGCTTTTATTGTACCTGTTCATGTGGCAACTTGGATGATATGACCACACGGTCCTTAGCACCGGCATAAGCGGTATTAGATACAAATATAGAGCGCTATGATGGAACTGCTCTGACAACTCGTATATTGGTAATTGGTGAGCTGTTTCTCTGTGACAACTCGTACACTGGGGATTGGTGAGCTGTATCGTCGTCAGATGAAAATGACGGCATTTAACACAAACGACCAGTCTGTAAGGCCCGATGTCGACCCAGCATCAACTTCCCACAAATGCCAAAATATATCAAAGACCAAAAGGTCTGTACAGGGGGCGAGCCTCGGGGACGAAACGTCCACCAGCAGAATCTCGCCATATACAGGTAAAAATTACAACACATGTAAGGGAAGTGGGAAGAGGTGCCGACATACTGACAGAGCCACATGACTTCACAGTATAGTCTTCCGGTTAACCTATTCTAAATCATATACCAAGAATCTATCGATTCGTGATATGTGTTGTATCTCAGGTACGCTTTTATTGTACCTGTTCATGTGGCAACTTGGATGTTATGACCACACGGCCCCTAGCACCGGCATAAGCGGTATTAGATACAAATATAGAGCGCTATGATGGAACTACTCTGACAACTCCTATATTGGTAATTGGTGAGCTGTTTCTCTGTGACAACTCGTACACTGCGAATTGGTGAGCTGTATCATCGTCAGATGAAAATGACGACATTTAACACAAAAGACTAGTGTGTAAGGCCCGATGTCGACCCAGCATCAACATCCCACAAATGCCAACATATATCAAAGACCAAAAGGTCTGTACAGGGGGCGGGCCTCGGGGACGAAACGTCCACCAGCAGAGTCTCCCCATATACAGGTCAAACTTACAACACATATAAGGGAAGTGGGAAGAGGTGCCGACATACTGACAGAGCCACATGACTTCACAGTATAGTTTTCCGGTTAACCTATTCTAAATCACATACCAAGAATCTAACGATTCGTGATATGTGATGTATCTCAGGTACGCTTTTATTGTACCTGTTCATGTGGCAACTTGGATGGTATGACCACACGACCCCTAGCACCGGCATAAGCGTTATTAGATACAAATATAGACCGCTATGGATGGAACTGCTCTGACAACTCGTATATTGGTAATTGGTGAGCTGTTTCTCTGTGACAACTCGTACACTCCGAATTGGTGAGCCGTATCGTCGTCAGATGAAAATGACGACATTTAACACAAAAGACTAGTCTGTAAGGCCCGATGTCGACCCAGCATCAACTTCCCACAAATGCCAACATATATCAAAGACCAACAGGTCTGTACAGGCGCGGGCCTCGGGGACGAAACGTCCACTAGCAGAATCTCGCCATATACAGGTAAAAATTACAACACATATAAGGGAAGTAGGAAGAGGTGCCGACATACTGACAGAGCCACATGACTTCACAGTATAGTTTTCCGGTTAACCTATTCTAAATCACATACCAAGAATCAAACGATTCGTGATATGTGTTGTATCTCAGGTACGCTTTTATTGTAACTGTTCATGTGGCAACTTGGATGATATGACCACACGGCCCCTAGCACCGGCATAAGCGGTATTAGATACAAATATAGAGCGCTATGATGGAATTGCTCTGACAACTCGTATCTTGGTAATTGGTGAGCTGTTTCTCTGTGACAACTCGTACACTGCGAATTGGTGAGCTGTATCGTCGTCAGATGAAAATGACATTTAACACAAAAGACTAGTCTGTAAGGCCCGATGTCGACCCAGCATCAACTTCCCACAAATGCCAACATATATCAAAGACCAAAAGGACTGTACAGGGGGCGGGCCTCGGGGACGAAACGTCCACCAGCAGAATCTCGCCATATACAGCTAAAAATTACAACACATATAAGGGAAGAGGGAAGAAGTGCCGACATACTGACAGAGCCACATGACTTCACAGTATAGTCTTCCGGTTAACCTATTCTAATTACAAGCGTCTAGTCCGTCATTCATAATCCAGCCGTCGTCCATTAGAGAATATCCGCGTCCATAATCCAAAGACCTATTCCATTTTCCACATAACAGTATTAGCACCAAATTCAAAAGACAATCATAGTATACATAAACATAGGCTTGTTTCCTGCAAGAGATGAAATCACATACCAAGAATCTAACGATTCGTGATATGTGTTGTATCTCAGGTACGCTTTTATTGTACCTGTTCATGTGGCAACTTGGATGATATGACCACACGGCCCCTAGCACCGGCATAAGCGGTATTAGATACAAATATAGAGCGCTATGATGGAACTGCTCTGACAACTCGTATAATTGGTGAGCTGTTTCTCTGTGACAACTCGTAAACTGGAGATTGGTGGGCTGTATCGTCGTCAGATGAAAATGACGGCATTTAACACAAAGACTAGTCTGTAAGGCCCGATGTCGACCCAGCATCAACTTCCCACAAATGCCAACATATATCAAAGACCAAAAGGTCTGTACAGGGGGCGGGCCTCGGGGACGAAACGTCCACCAGCAGAATCTCGCCATATACAGGTAAAAATTACAACACATATAAGGGAAGTGGGAAGAGGTGCCGACATACTGACAGAGCCACATGACTTCATAGTATAGTCTTCCGGTTAACCTATTCTAAATCACATACCAAGAATCTAACGATTCGTGATATGTGTTTTATCTCAGGTACGCTTTTATTGTACCTGTTCATGTGGCAACTTGGATGATATGACCACACGGCCCCTAGCACCGGCATAAGCGGTATTAGATACAAATATAGAGCGCTATGATGGAACTGCTCTGACAACTCCTATATTGGTAATCGGTGAGCTGTTTCTCTGTGACAACTCGTACATTGCGAATTGGTGAGCTGTATCGTCGTCAGATGAAAATGACGACATTTAACACAAAAGACTAGTCTGTAAGGCCCGATGTCGACCCAGCATCAACTTTCCACAAATGCCAACATATATCAAAGACCAAAAGGTCTGTACAGGGGCGGGCCTCGGGGACGAAACGTCCACCAGCAGAATCTCGCCATATACAGGTAAAAATTACAACACATATAAGGGAAGTGGGAAGAGGTGCCGACATACTGACAGAGCCACATGACTTCACAGTATAGTCTTCTGGTTAACCTATTCTAAAGCACATACCAAGAATCAAACGATTCGTGATATGTGTTGTATCTCAGGTACGCTTTTATTGTACCTGTTCATGTGGCAACTTGGATGATATGACCACACGGTCCCTAGCACCGGCATAAGCGGTATTAGATACAAATATAGAGCGCTATGATGGAACTGCTCTGACAACTCGTATATTGGTAATTGGTGAGCTGTTTCTCTGTGACAACTCGTACACTGCGAATTGGTGAGCTGTATCGTCGTCAGATGAAAATGACGACATTTAACACAGAAGACTAGTCTGTAAGGCCCGATGTCGACCCAGCATCAACTTCCCACAAATGCCAACATATATCAAAGACCAAAAGGTCTGTACAGGGGGCGGGCCTCGGGGACGAAACGTCCACCAGCAGAATCTCGCCATATACAGGTAAAAATTACAACACATATAAGGGAAGTGGGAAGAGGTGCCGACATACTGACAGAGCCACATGACTTCATAGTATAGTCTTCCGGTTAACCTATTCTAAATCACATACCAAGAATCTAACGATTCGTGATATGTGTTGTATCTCAGGTACGCTTCTATTGTACCTGTTCATGTGGCAACTTGGATGATATGACCACACGGTCCCTAGCACCGGCATAAGCGGTATTAGATACAAATATAGAGCGCTATGATGGAACTGCTCTGACAACTCGTATATTGGTAATTGGTGAGCTGTTTCTCTGTGACAACTCGTACACTGCGAATTGGTGAGCTGTATCGTCGTCAGATGAAAATGACGACATTTAACACAAAAGACTAGTCTGTAAGGCCCGAGGTCGCCCCAGCATCAACTTCCCACAAATGCCAACATATATCAAAGACCAAAAGGTCTGTACAGGGGGCGGGCCTCGGGGAATCTCGCCATATACAGGTAAAAATTACAACACATATAAGGGAAGTGGGAAGAGGTTCCGACATACTGACAGAGCCACATGACTTCACAGTATAGTCTGGTATAAGGCGTAACAACGGGCGTCATCGCATTTCGATGAATTAGTGGCAATTCCATCAAAATAAGAGCTTCTGAGCTAGTTCACCAGGGCGCTGAAGCTTCAAGCTAAGCGTTGAAAAGCGTTACTGTCTATAAAAGCAAGTGTACGTTCAACCGTCAACATGGCTTATACTTGCTCTGAGTGCGAACGCACGTTCACCAGACATTACGATATGATGCGACACGAGAAAAATATACATCGGATTGAAGACTCCGAGGCACGAGAAGCCGATACAGAGACTGGTGAGAGTCCATCGACTGATACCGAAAAAGAGATTGCTGAGAGCCTATCGATTGATACCGAAACAGATATTGCTGAGAGTCTATCTACTGATACGGAGAGCTTGACATCAGATAGTCAGCCTACATCCCAGGAAAGTGAGGCAGAACCTACCTTCTGAGATCGTATTGTGCATGAAGCTATCAATACTCACGCTACAGTGATCGAGGTCGCCGGACAGGATAACTTACAACAGGCATACACACAAATGCGCCCCTGCATCAGGAAAAAAACCATGGCGATCTATGAACAGTATACTTTACTACCGCTTGAAATGAAAGGCGACCTCACGCACAGGTCCATCATGAAGACCAAGCGTCACTTGGAAGAGGATATGGGGCTACCACCCACCGAGGTCCTGGATAATGCGATAATGATGCGCAAACAGCTCTTTCAGGACATGCTGCCCGAACAATAACCTGAACTGCCCGACGATGCTTAGGTCACACCGAGCAAAGATGGAACTTTTTCAAAGGACGACTTCTGATTGGACACGAGCAGTCGAGAATATGACAGATGCAGCGCCAAATGGCGGCCTCTGATCTGATAATAGTCTTCTTGAATTGTAAACATACCCAACGCGGCTCCCCCAGCGTGGGTTTGATGTAACATTGGGGAGAATAAAATGATTGATCTCTCATCCTTGTTGTTGTTGTTTTTCTCTCATCTGTCTACATCATGGCGTGAAGGCGTTATGCTAGGGCGTTAAGGCATAACGACGGGCGTTGACGGACGTCACTGCATTTCCAATGAATTAGTGACAATTACATTAAAATCAGAGCTTTTGGGCTAATTCACCAGGGCGTTGAAGCGTTGAGCTTGGCGTTGGTGGGCGTTGCTACAAGATGCCACTTCACACGACGCATTCGGACCAAGGACGGTTCATTTCTACTCCAAACACCTTCCTTCATATCCCCAAAATGTCCACTTTGGCTACTACTCCTAAACGACCTTATATGACCGCTCACTCACTCACTCACTCACTCATTTTGACCACATTGGTCCCAAAATAGCCATGATTCTCGATGGTTTAGGTATAAAGTCCGTGTTCCGCTTTTTTATATTTTAGGGACAAATCCTCAATTTACATACACCCACTCCCCCACCCTGCCTCTGTCGGCAGGCTCCGATAAGCCGGAGAACGGTTATAGCCCTTTTGGACATGGTTGATAGGGGTTTCTCCTATTGTAGAGGTAAAGTCCGTGTTCCGTTTTTTTTATATTTTTGGGACAAATCCTCAATTTACATACACCCATGCCCCCACCCTGCGTGCGGCCGGATAACCCGCGCATGCCTGCGGCCGGGTCGAGGAAAACCCGGATGGAAAAACCCGGATGTTGTAAAGGTCCCGTATGTAAAATGACAGTACCCAGATGTAAAACATGGGAAAACCCGGATGTAAGATGAGTACCCGGATGTAAAACCACAGTACCCGGATGGAAGACGGAGGAACGACGGGGAAAACCCGGTGGGAAACCTGGCCCCCAGGATATTCACTGGCTGTAGAGATTACCCTCAATAACTCATCTATCCAGTATATGGAGGATATCTCCTTCATTCACCCATAGAATATTCAGTGGCTGTAGAGATTACCCTCAATAACTCATTGACGTCACACATGACGTCACACATTTGCGCAAAATCCAAGGTAACGCTCGATGGATAGAGACCGGAAGTGACGTCACACCCTCACACATGGCGAAAAGCAACGGCCCGCGTATTTGAAGTCTCTGGACTACCGTCTCTCCGCGGAAGCTTCTCCCCGCAACCGCATCACCGCCAGACCGCATCACCGCGGAGGAATACATGCCACATAGAGACCGGAAGTGCCGGAACTATAGTGGCCTTGACCTCTGTGACCTCCCCGTGACCAAGTACCCCCTTAAACCCGGGGAGAACAAATAAGTAGGCCAATAGGGCTTCAGCCGTCCTTTATATACTATTCACGTGTATGTTGCTATCAGGCATGTCCTCAAAATTCCGGCCGGGACTGTGAGGACAGGTCTTCATTATCCTCAGATTTCCGACCGGGATTTCTTTACTCCGGAACTATGAGGTTACGACACCGCAGTTTGCAATTGAATGTGTACGCGAGAGAGTGTTTGTTGTGACCCTGGATTTACAGCGGGTCTATGTGGACCATTTTGGGCACAATGCGGGGAAGTCTATGTATAGTTCTATTACCCTGTCATATATTACCCTGGTCATGGCGTGACTTTGACGTCCTGGTGCGCATATATGTGTATACCCGGGCGCGGAAACGGGTGGATGCGCACTGGGATGGATGAAAAGAACACCCTAGAATGTAGGGACGGAAATTATTGAAAGAAATGACGTCATCGGTAGTAGAGAAAGCGGAAATACGTTTGAGTTAGATGCGCACGTGGAGCTGAGTGACTATCTACACCAAAATACACTAACCCATAGGAGTGGGCATGTCGAGCTTGGGGTGCACCATGGAATTGGGTGTATGACCGTTGTAGGACTGGGGAAATCTGTATGAGTTACGGTATACGTGGGCTCATCTAGAAGCTCCTGATGGGACGTCAAGGGAGCAAACTTTTGTCGACAACTGTTATCCAATGAAAAGAGAAGCTGGGACCGACCCTTTACACAATGGAACCGGGTTAGGCCTGTGTAAAATGATTCGAATCAGTTGAGGGTCATAACGTGGTAACGACCTCAACACCTGCCTTAACGGTAGACTCTGCAGTATAACGAGAGAAAACAGGTCACGCGAACGTGACGTCATCAGTAGAGGAGAAAGCGCGAATACGATTGGATCAGGTGCTACCTT
>JAVTVY010022384.1:0-91849 GCA_036873755.1 Hanleya hanleyi
TCTATTTTCAAATCGTTTAGTCATAATCAGGTGATCAAGTATTACGTTATGCAAATGAATTTCCAAGAAACTAACCAAGCACAGTCTCAGCCGTAATGGTTGGTGCATTGGTAACCAAAATCGAAACTTCGACAGAACAGTGTAATTCTGGCGAATCAGACCGACTTTTAGTATTTCTTTCGACGGTTCGTGAATCGCCGAATGATTACCAAGTGTACCAATTGAAATGAACTACCATTACGCTATGCAAATTCTTTGGAACTTCAATGACAACGATTTCTTTTCAACGAAAACATCGATGGAAATTTTTTCAAAAAAAAAAATGCATACAACCACATTGTAGTCAGTCGATATTCATTAGCATGCTGCGTTTCTACGTCGAACGTCATTTGTTGACGTAAATCCTCGTGGTATGCTACTCACAATGTTTTGTTGCGGAAAAATTGGGCTACACTCCAGAAACACAGCTTCTATTCATTCCAAATGTATCGTGTGAACATTCCTTGCCGTAAATACACGACCCTTGAACTTGAAATTTAAGGACGATGGGTGATGGTTTTTCAAATAATGTATTTAACAAGGCAAACCCTAAAATCGAGACTCTGACGTACAGGTGCATTGATTTTCTAACTGCATACTAATCCCCAAACATTGATCGGGTTCAAAAAGTTATGTCCTTCATTACATTCCTGAAACGCGTCCTAGTGGCATTTTGTTGAGAGGTAAGACTAGATTATAGAAGAACTGTATTGAGATCGACACTTTGAGTCAACCAACTCTTATGGCAACTATCTTTCGCGTTTCGGTTGATTCTACACATTCCTGGCACAATACGTCGAGCTTAAAACTTCATACTTTGGTGAAGAAATCCTGAGCTCGACAACGACAACAAGCTGAAATCATCGACCAACTGCCAGATAATGCCAATACGGGAATGAGTGAATATGATTTAACATCGCTTTCAACTATATTTCAGTCATATCACGACGTTGGGTCCTATTCCTTTTCACACCCGGGAACCACACAAGTGCCTCAGTTATTCGCCTCTTACGACAAGCTGTCTGAGGAGCTGATGCCTATTCTTACCATGACCTGCGGTGTGCCCAACTACATCCCACATCAATCCCCGGAAGCCCCACGGGGCATGTCCTCGTTCGCTCCATTAATCGCCATCTACATATGCATCTGCATTCTAGAAAATTACTATTACGATAGTTCTTTGTTGGACCAGGTGAAACTTGAAATCGTCTCTCTTCACGTGCCTTTTAATTAAGTTAAATAGAAGCGTCGTCTATTCAATATTCAGCCGTCGTGCAATAAAGAATTTCCGCGTCTATAATCCAAAGACCGTTTTTCCTCTGTGAGGTAAAAGTGGTCAAACGAATTTTATTTTATATCATATAATTATTTTCTAATTCATTCATCAGTTAATGCGGAGAAATTTGCATAAATAAAAAAGTAGAAAAACCTGACCAAATATTGACTAAAAATGCATTTTTTTGAAAATGACGTCACTGTGACGTCACCAGGACGACCATCTTGGGTATTTTTGCAATGTCGGGTAGAGCTTGACACATAGATACAGTGCGGCAAGTCTAATCTCTCTACACTCAAGGATAAGCAGAATATTCAGATATTGATCAAATCATTCACGTTCTTATGGTATTAGTTATTTTCCTGGTATGGTAGTTGCCATGGAAACAAGGTTTTTTATCAAAATGCTCAAACCCTTCGGTTTTGTTATCTGCATGGTACATATATGTCAAAACCATTAAAAAACTATTAAAACATATTGTTGAACCTCTAGCGGAAGGTTCACATCTCTGGCTGCCGGACTAAATGCATATAACAACATTAGCACCGAAATCACTGTATACATCAACATAGTTTCCGGCGGTCAACATTTTTCAAAGATGCCGACAAGACATGATGGTGCAAGCTTCATGGCGCAGTTTCTAGAACCAGCTATGTCTCTAGCGTTGCTTGGTGTTTATGAATTTTACGGGTCCAGTAAACTTTTGGTATCTCGGTATGAGTGGTTGGAAGACAACTACTTATTTCCTTGAGATATGTTTTGTGTTTGTTATATGACTCTTCCAGGTCCGACTATCAAATAAGTCCAATCAAATAGGTCCGAGTGAAAGATAGTGCCGCTTTCAGGAGTCGTTTTTCTGTCAATCGTTGTCTTTTGATCCTCCACTTCCTCGATTTTAAAGGATTGATCGTGAATCAATCGCGAGAATAACGAGAAAATATACTGAAATTAAGATGTCAAATATTCTCTTGCGATCTGCCCGTGACGTGTTGTCAATAGTGAAGCGATCCTTTTCTCTTAAACTAGTGCCACAGGGCCACAATATTGTGTTTCATATATTTCCTCCCTTGACGACTGCAAATAAGAGAAAACCATTTGCCCCTACACTCGCGAATCAGTTGTTCGTCTTTGGAAGAAAAACCTTCTCCCCACCTGTTAAATCTGGACTTCGTGAATTCGTTTTGACATAGACCGGGCGCTGAAATCGCACACCAAACGGATACAATTGCAGCATTGTAGTCACTGTAGTTAATACAATAAGAGTCACTGTAATTATAGTACGAATCGCCGTAGCTGGAATAATATAGCGACTAATAGATCTTGTAAACGGAAAGTTAAGGTGTGTACCTGTAGATAGGAAAGTAATCTGACCTGAAGGTGCATTCTCTCTTAAATATATATTGTGGATGACATATCACTTACAGTTGACTTCATCTTGGTGGTTGTATTCACAGTCAACCCAACCATCACACACCCTGTCGCTATGAATGTAGAACCCCTGGTCACATTGTGCATGCTTATCTGAAATAATTTAAAAGCCGTTATCACGCCAGTTATTATAGGAAAATTGAAATAAACACAAGACATCGTTAAGAAAGTGTGTTCCAATATTTTGAACTTGTGTTAAAACTTTTGAAACTTTATGAATGAATACGGAACAGGTATAGGGAAAGCACAATGCTCCATCCGTAATAGCAGAACTGCTCATTGCTCAAACCTTCCATCGCGTAGGAAGTCGCAGTGAAAGGCGATTCATGGGATAGACAGAAACGATATGTGGGCAATTTTTCACTAGCAAGCAGGATGAAGTGTACTGATTTGTTTGCTTTTATTGTGCCACTTTGGAGTTTTCCCTCTTTCAATGTTTCCGGAAGAGCTGTCTCAAGGGTATTCATCAAGACAAGAGTCACCGTGCTCGGTCACATGCGGTTTCGTATGTTGAGGATACTCAAATAGGCACGGATATACGGACGATATACGGATTCCGGCTAGTTTCCTTAAACAATTTCAAGCTACGATTTTAAACGACATCCACGCAACCAGACTAACAGATGAATCATTAGGACTCGATGAGGGTCTCTTAATACTCGTGGTACAACGGACAGCTGAACCAGTCAATATTGCTAGCTCTCCCCGTCAATAAATTATCTCGTGTTTATTTAATATTGTTTGCTCATTCCGAATATTGAGATGAACTTTATTTGTGAATGATTACTTCTTTCAGAATGTCGAATTTTGGCGTAGGCATGTACCTTCAGTCTCGCTATGGAAGAGTGTGCTACGTGAAGCCATGGATATAAAACAGCACAATAATGTCAATCTTACCGCAGCCAACCTCATCTGTTCCGTCAGCGCAGTTCTCCTCGCCATCGCACATAAATATGGTCGCCAAACACTGGGAATTATTGCATCGAAATTCTGTGCCATGACACTGTCTGTAGGCTGAAATACGTGGAAGGTACACATGTTCGTAGTCTCAAGGAAGCAGTGAACACGTGATGCAAACACGAAATCTTTCCAGTCAATGGGGCGGAATTAGGCCCAAGAATGATGCAGCAAATCAACTATAAATTGAAGCGATATGCAAATCCTGTTTAGTTTCGAAGTCTTGTGTTAGTCCTGTGCCATTGTAATGGATGACATGAACCTTCCAGATTGTTACGTAGACATAACATTTTAACCTTGCTTACTTGGACTCGTCAGCACCAGCACAAGACATGGAAATATATTATATTATACTATCAAGATTATACAGAGATATATCGTTAGGCTACTAGGTTTGTTCTTATACCAAACTCATTAAAACAATCAACATCTTACGAACGACCATTTATCGCTTTAAATTAGGATTCTACGCAAGTTTATACCCCTATAATTCTGACCTCTTTTCTCAGATGGTTTTCCCAATTTTTTTCTTGTTACGAATTTTCAAAATTCTTTCTAGTCGAAAGTTTCACTTCACTGTTGTAGACTGAGTGATGAGAAGTAACTTTTTGTCTTTTAGCTTCTTCATATATCTATTATACTTCATATATCTATTATACTTCTGTTTTAATTTCGTATTTTTGATATGCACAAAAATTTGAGAACCATGATTCATTTACAGTTTTGAATGATGAACTTATCTCCAAGAAGGAAATTCGAATATGGTAATCATATTCGAGTATGGCAATATGTAAGCTTTGACTTACATTGGTAATACCAACCTATACATCGTCAGGGATACTGTCTATTAGCAAGCAAGTTGCACGATTTTGCTCTGGAAATGTTGAACCCTTCATTCGAGGCTACATTAAGCCCAAACTTCCCGATTTTTCTATTTTGTAAACACCTCCCACATCGGTTTTATAAACTTGGCGTGGCCTTACAGGACAAAAAACACAAATTCGTACATCTTACGAACAATATATATATATATATATATATGTACATTCTTGTTTCTGAATTATGTTGAAATTTAAGCCGTACGACGTCGGGCATCACGGGATAGTACAGCGTATCACGTTGGGCACACGGGGTCTCATCAGATCACCGAAGTAAAGCAACGTTGAGCTCGGTCAATACTTGAATGGGTGACCGAGTGCGGATAGATCAATTGGAGCGATATGCAAGAGTGCGGCTGAGATACTCAGGCTACGTCCGAGAATCTACCGTATTCTCGGGTCTGAATGTTAGATACCGAGGGATGCTTTCCTGTAGACTCATATGGTTGCTTTTTAGTCGCCAGATATCGTCAGTTTTTTCCACCTCTTGCATATCGCTCCAACTGATCTACCCATAGCGGACATAACTTGATTGATGAGCGGCCTAGTAGTTAGATATGTATTTCACAAATCCTACATCTGTAGGCAAAAGAGCATTACTGTCCGTTGATAATAAATGAATAATATGCTTTTATGCGAAAGGTGTCGTATTCGGTCTTCGTATTGTCACTGCGAAACAGCTCACCAATTACCAATATACGAGGTGTCAGAGCATCTCCATCATAGCTCTCCAGATTTGCATCTAATACCGCTCATGCCGGTGCTAGGGGTCGTGTGGTCATATCATCCAAGTTGCCACATGAACAGGTACAATAAAAGCGTACCTGAGATACAACACATATCACGAATCGTTAGATCCTTGGTATGTGCTTTATAATAGGTTAACCGGAAGACTATACTGTGAAGTCATGTGGCTCTGTCAGTATGTCGGCACCTCTTCCCACTTCCCTTATATGTGTTGTAATTCAAAAGATTAGATCTATTTCCATGATGCAGTTCGTTCTTCCGGAGGGAGATATATCAGATACATCAACATTGATGGGCAACATATTATCAATATACACTAATTATGGATGCCTTTCACTCATTAATTCCTCTCCATATACTCACGGCAGTTTTCTTCGTCTGACCCATCACCGCACTCATCTACAAAATTACACTTCGCCTCTCGTGGAACACACAAGTGATTGTCGCACTTGATATGAGTAACAGGACAGATATACGTCTCTGAAAATATTAAACAGCAAAATAAAATGTACATACAAAATTTGGTGTATATTCTGCTAAACAGTAACATGTATACATGTAGTTACATTTTACATTTTGTTCATATATTTTAAGAATTGGACGGGTCCTTCGCGACGAAATACTTGCGTGGGCAAAGCAGAGGATTCGGTGTCCGAGCAATCAGTCTATTCCACGATGCACATCGTTGGTCTCAAGAGAGAGAGAATTAAGGTTTAATGTCGCGTTCAGCAATATTTCAGCTATATAGCGACGACCAAACAAAATTCTAAGTACTCAAGTCACTAGATATGTGCGACGCATTATCATTGATCGGCTACCTATTATCGATAGGTGTTAATTACTGATGCTCTATACACATTAATTCCGCTCCAATCACCACCTCATGTGTTTTAAGTGGATGAGTAGTCTAGACTAATGGATAAGTGGTCTAGTCCGATTCTCGCATGGGGATCAACCCTTCAACGTGGTTATCTGTCCTTCACCAAACTCGTGTTCTCTTTAAAGTGCATTCATATTAATATGTGTATACTTATTTCTAGATGCCATTACTCTAATCTTTAGTAGAATGTCGACGCTGTTCACAAATTTAATATGTATAAACTAACCACAATCGAGCTCGTCATTGCCTTCATCACAGTCATCGATTGTATCACAGCGTTTAATAATGTCAATGCACACTGTATTGTTACACTGGAACTCCTGAGGTAGACAACCTAGAAGTACACACAAAAAAATCAATTCATCCGCTTCTGCAGTAACAAGTGCCAGGTGGTTCCCTGGTTAACGAAAAAATGAATGTTAACAATATTTTTATTTTAAAGCTATTTTATTCAAAGCAGCACGTGGTGCACTTAACTTGAAAAGACGCCACTTCGTGTGATTACTGATTACACAAGATAACGAATAGGACAACCAACAGGAGAAAAACTCGTCATAGCTTATTAAGACAATTCAGAGAGTTTGAGGAAATGTAGAACCCGTCAGAGATTAGGCTAATTACCCTCTGACAAATAGATCGAGTTCCACCTTGTGTACCAGTATACAACAGATGCTCTTACTGAATTCCGGTAGACAGATACACGTGTGGGACCCAATTGATCGATGGGAAACTGCTAGCTATGTGAAAAGAAGCACTGCAATATTGGCCACCGTAAAGTGTGACAAATGATATGGGGTTGCAAATATGTTCAAAGAAATAAAGCAAATTCAGTATCCCATCATTGTATTAATACACCAGATAAACTCTGTTATCTCCTTAAATGATATATCAGTGTTCACACATGACACTCACCACAAACCTCGACGCTCTCGTCTTTACCCGAGGCACATTCACTGATCACGTTACATGTATTCTTGAGCGGTATACACACATTGGGGTCTCTACCGCAGGTAAACATATCCGGCCGTTCACAGATGTTCTCTTCGTCATCCGCCTGATTTTCCCACACTGCAAAAAAAAAAGAACCACATCATAAAATACACAAATCTCGCTCTAACAGTCTTGTACAACATACATCAAAACATGCTTATGAAACTAGATGAAATATATTGCTCAGATATTGCGATAACCCAAACGCGAAAATATCTAATTTCAGACTCATACAAGCGTGAGATGCAAGTGATAGTTCATAAAACAATGTCTCGTCCATATTCCAAGTACGTCCACACGACACTATTATCACTACAATTCAAACACGCATAAAAAACATTTGTAAACACAAGCTAGTTTCTTGCAAGAGAGAAGCGGTCAACAGTTTTTAGTTATTCCGACATCATGATGTTCCTATCGTCAAACCTATGTGCAGACGTGCCGTCCGAATAGTGTTAAATTGAAGCTTACGAAAGTTGCTTTCGTCGATTGCAGCTTTGGTCGATTGCAGAATTATTTCCCATCAAAGATGGAAGTATCTTCATTCTTATAACTGCCCCTTCGAAAGCTATCTACGTTCATGAAGTCATACTTGAATTCCAGATGTTACGAGAACCGCCATACTTAAATTAAATTGAAATGAATTAAAATTATGTTTAAAATGATGTAGTGATAAAATATATATTAAAAATGCAATATCAGAGAAAAAAAATCACAGGGTGAGGATTCAGTTCCTTAGCTTATATGTTTACCAAATGTATTACTGGCTAAAATTAGCCACACAAGGAGCTCTTCACCGTGTTGAATTTCGGTGTGGAGGCTAAGAATGTCCGGTGGCTAAAGAGTGTCCGGGCCCTATCTTCTAACCCAGCTAAGACACGTTACTCAACATTAGGGACAAGTGTACGTCGTTGGTTTCAATGGAAAAGGATATGAAAAGGGATACTTATCACCAGGACATTCCTTTCCATCACATCGTCATTAGATTACATGCATGTTAAATGATAAGAGAAGTCCAAAGTTTAGGTAAAATTTAACCCAATGTGCAGATTTCTGTTTCCCTTCGGATAGCTGAAATTTAGGTAAACCGTAATTACGCTTAACAGCAGGTCCATTTAAAAGTAAGCCCATTTAACAGTAGGTCCATTATTCATTCAAAATTAATCAGAATGATCTTTTGTCCATGGACGATGATAGGTCAAGTTTCGGTTCACACTTAATTTGAATGTTTGTTGATGACAAATATATAATTGTCGAAATATTGAGACTGCCAATATGCGTTTGTTAACTTCATTCGGAGTGACTTTGCTTATGCATAACTGAGTATATCTGGCAAGAATTAGGCCATCTAAACTAGCGGGATGGCATCTGTCTTTAATTGAGTTCCCTGAGTGTTACACTGATCATGTTGGCTATCCAGTCATTAGCCTGCAATAGGTCACGTTGTCTATTGGGTTATACGACTCTATTATCCCCATTAGCGTCCGTGAAATCATCTTAGTTAAGCCATAATGGAGAGAAACCTATCGCCAAAAGCAGGAGAGCGAGTCCGCCAGTCACATTATAAATGAGTCTGCTGTGTATTCCGGCTTTTAATGGTAGCCCCCTCATTTACTTGCGATTGTGATTGAACACCTGAACCGTGGCCACAAATTACACAGCCTTGGGAAATGTCATTGCCGACACTCATATCCCACATACTCTCTAACCCAGAGCTTCAAACACACCCCAAGAGTATAATCTCGCCAGTAATCTATCCGAGATTCTTTTGGCAAGGGACAATCCTGTCTGAATATGACAGTTCACCACCATTTCATCTTCACATTTCACTCCTCTTCATACAACTACGGACATCTAACCTTGTCGAAACATTTGATGCAATCTCTTGTGATGTCCGGAGCAATTATTCCGATATATTCATTTGGAGAGATAATTTGATAGCTTTGAAAATTCTATTTGAGATTAATCCCACTGTACCTTTGCATGCTGGCGTGTTACTTGAAAATGCGATATCACCCTCTTCGAAGCAGTTTATCAGGAAAATGTTTCGATCAGAAAGGGAAATCGTCTCAAACAGCGCAGAATGCTAAACTGAATCATTCGGACGATGCATACGCACATTGTCTACTCTTATGATTACCACCATAGTAAACGCCCAAAGTTATGTACATTATTTGCGCCCGTTTATTACACCCACAGCTAACGCTCGCATCGTCCGTTACACCTATCGGTGACCACCATGATCAGATAACTCCATAGATGTACGCCTATTTCATATACCTCAACGCTGATTTATCTGTTCTCCAATTGTGTTCGTTATATATCAAACCAGACGATTTCATTTTGAGACAAATCTGATAACGTTACTTTTGATATAATGTAACAGGTTTATAGTTAGATTCTTCTCTATTTTTCGGTATGAAGCAGATAATATTCCAAACACAACGTTCTCAGATTCAAGTGCAGCGAAAATCGAATATATCGGCGTTCCTATTCGTTTACCGGCTTAGTTAGGAGCGTGGTTTGAGGGAAGGCTGGGAAATGCGGCAATAAGTACCGGGGATTAAGACTTGAGAGGTCCGTTAATTGACGAGTTCTTGATTGTCGATAGCCTGAACACGATATAACATACACATCAAATAACGATGTACCTGTAGCGTTAGATTGAAACTCGGCGCTCATTAGACCATCGATAAATCCCGAATCATTTATTCATTTGCAAACGATATATAATCAAATTGACCACATGCTTACAATGCATGTTCATTCGAGATATGGCTTGAAACAAATGACTATTGGCATGTGTATTAATTATAAATATACACTATTGAATAGACTTGAACTGGTCTATTAGATATAATTTAAAAAAAACACACATATTAAATGAGACGATGAGATTCCGCGATGATTCAAATTTGCAAATGAAAATTAAACCATCAGTCGAGAAGCAGTCTTGATACACTTTGTCTAAAATTGAGTCTGATACAAGTAAATCCAAGACTGTTGCGTTAAACAAGTCAATGTCTTCATGTAAAGCTCCCATAAAAAGAAAACTGCTGAACATTTCTCTTTGAAAAGGAAACTAAAAGGAGCTGTAATATTTCTAAAATGTCTGACTGATGTGCTAAATGGTAATGGACTTTTAATATCTTGTAAGAACGAGAAGTATCATAAAAATAGTGTAGGAAACCCGTGACTAATTATTACGGAAACCCAGGAGAACTAATTTTAGTTGATAGCTTCCAGCAGCGAATCTCGTATTATAGTGTTAACATGATTAATTCAGGCTGCGCTGGGATTTCCGGAGTTTTCGCTCACGCGTTGTCAGTTTATAACCGCTGGAAGTTGTATATCCAAACAATTTGTCTACTACATATCTCCTTCTGAAGGCCCAGTTGTGTACCTTGAAAATCTGTTATAAAATATTCGCAATCTTTAGATACATGCGATTGAAATAAAGACCGGATTTCTGAAGTTGTTTGAAAGTTGGATATCTTACAGTAGGATTGTCCATCACGTAATGAACAGTTCAATCTAGGTTAGGATTCGTTGACACTATCATTCTCTTCGTTTGGTGGAATAATGCATATTAGTGTTCCTTTGATAAACCAAATTAAATATAAACAATCATATAAGAATTTTGACAGGGATGTAAGGTTTTCCGTATAGAGATATAGAGAATCCTCTCGTTGTACAGTTCTGTGAACACGTTGTCGTTCCCTTATGACTGTTCAGTCCATATTAATTACAGTCAAGGTGTGATGGACGACCAGACCGCGCAAAGATGTCAATCTATCTTCCCAGTTCAAGGATACAACCTCATAAATATTTCATGGTAGACATGGATCGATTTGGAATTAACTTTTCACAAAGTGCCTGTAATGCTGTAACACAACAGGATGATGTCTTTTTCGGGGCAGTAACGGTGTCTAGTGTTGAGGTTGAGTGGTGAAGCGACGAAGAGATTTGTTTTCAAATCGAAACTTTAACTGGAAACTATTAGACTACTCTTTTTTACCCCTCAGCCCATAGGGCTGCGGGGTCTTGTCGTTGCCATGTACGTACGTCCGTCCGTCCGTCCGGTCGTCCGTCCGTCCGTCAACATCTTATTGTCCGCTGAATATCTGCAGATCTATGAAGTCGGGCTTGACCAAACTTTGGTGAGAGCTTCCTGAATGTTGACTGATGAAATGATTAGATTTTCAGATGGCTATCATGATTTCATGATTTTTAATTTTTTTTTTTTTATTATTTGATGGTCACATTATTTATTGATGGCTTATCTTTTGCACTGTTATCTATGCCCATCGGGAACCCTTTGTTGCATGTTTCATTGTGACTTTTGAAGGTTCCCTGATACAAGAAAGCCTGGTCCATTCAAGATTCAAGTTATTTCCCATTTATCTGGGAGCTTACATGCTACACTTGTTCAACCTATGCACTACCCTCGGGAGGATTTCCCCATCCCTGGGGCACTAAATGTTATTGGACATTTTCCTATCCACAGCTTCTCAGCTTCATGTAATATGTATGAGATGCAGTGTACATTGTTGTACACACATGCAGAATCACCTAAAAATTTTGTCTTTTATAGTAGTAACTAACAGGTTGGGGACATTATTTTATTTCAGAAGTACAAGAGAAAATAACCGGGGCGGGGTTCTCGCAGCATCGAACCCCTGTTAGATTTGAATTTCACGTCACCTTAAATGAGGAACAACATTTTTCTTCAATTTTGCTTCATCGATTTTTCCGAAAGCTTTTGCACAAACCATGTTTTATTTCAGAAGTATAATATGAAATAACTGGCAGGGGAATCCCTGCGGTATCGAACCCCTGTTAGTTTGAATTTCGCGTTGCCTTAAATAAAGGGCAACATTTTTCTTCAATTTTGCTATTAAATCATTCTAATCCACATCATACGATTTATCCTAAAGCTTTTGCACAAAACACATTTTATTTCAGAAGTATAATATGAAATAACTGGCAGGGGAATCCATGCAGTATCGAACCCCTTTTAGTTCGAATTTCTTCAATTTTGCTGTTAAATCATTGTATTCTACATCATATGATTTATCCTAAAACTTTTACATGATCCATTTTTGTGTCCACACATTTAACTGGTACAACATAATGCTTCAATTTTTGTCACCAAACATGTGACTGTACCTTGGAAATTATTTAAAACGAGTGATTAGGAGAGCCCATTTTAGCATGACTGTGCAATTTTGAACCAGTTTGCATACCTGGAGCTTATGCCCCCCACCCCCCCATCCAAATAATGATAATGGTGGGCTTGTGTCAATCATTGTGATTCTATGCCATTAACTTGTTATCACACTTGTGCAATGCATAAATTGCCACTGATAAAGCTACACTTTCTTGCATGCTGTAATCCCAGCACACCACTCATGTGAAAACGAAATCTATCATATACATAACAGAAACCACACAAACTGTATCCAGGGATTTTTTTGCTGGTTCCGATCCCAAACTCCCAGTTCCTTTTCGTAATTCATTATTGAGGGTCCAATTTTTTTAGTGAATTTAGGCACAAAGAGCCTGTGATCAATCACAAAACAGAGGTTTATTAACATGAAATTCAATACCCAGCTATGCAATGGGATCTAGCTTTTTCTAGGAGTATTTCCTTCAGAAATCCTTTCAAATTGAACAACAACAACAACAGTTTCGTTTTTTGTTTCATTTGAGTTTTGGGCGCCCATACGTTTTCCGGAACTAAATTGACTCTAGATGCAGCCCTGATCCTACTTGACAAAAAAAACCGGCTGAGGGGTGCACGCACCTTTTAGGTGCTTGCCTGCAATTCATGTTTAAGATAGCACCAGTCTGCCACTAACACAATTTGCCTGTGAGGATCGAATAACTAGGATATTTGATGCTCAATATCTGATCATTCGATCATTTGGTCAGCGATAGCCTTCAGCATTTGTGACGAAGATGCAGTTACCAAAATAGCACAAAATGTACATGTATCACAGATGCAATTACTGGTTCTCGGCAATCGAGCGGAGAATTGTCTTGACATGAGGAAAGTGAGACGGGCAGGCAGACAAAAGACACCACTATATTGCTGCATTTCCAGATTACAAGCGTCTGGTCCGCCATTCGTAATTCAGCCGTCGTCCGTTAAAGTGATCGTAAACCCTCAAGTATAGTTTCCATCAAATGAAAGACCATTGGGAACACTGTCGGAAAATATTTATTGTAATTTTTTTACGATTTTATAACACAGAGTAAACTGCAAATGAAGCATGGTATTCTATGGTGGTCTGTTGAAATTATATTTAGGTCCAGTGACGTCACACTGCCTTAATACATATATTTCAAACTGTGTATGCACTTTCCAATGCTTGATTCAAGCTTAAGGTGTGTATACTTTGGGTTTCAACACAGACTCATTGTTCCAATGTGCATGTTTCACCAAAATCTGGGAGATGGTAACTCATAAGTGTCAAGTCATTTTGAATCTTGCATTTAATTTCCCGTTTGGTGAAACATGCACATTGGAACCGTGAGTGTGTTGATATTCAAAGTGAACACACCTTAAGCTTGAATCAAGCATTGCAAAGTGCATACACAGTTTGAAATATATGTATTAAGGCAGTGTGACGTCACTGGACCTAGATATGATTGCAACGGACTATCATAGAATACCATGCTTTATTTGCAGTTTACTCTGTGTAATAAAATCGTAAAAAATTACGATAAATATTTTCCGACACTGTTCCCAATGGTCTTTCATTTGATGGAAACTATACTTGAGAGTTTACGATCACTTTAAAGAATATCCGCGTCCTTAATCCAAAGACCTATTCCATATTCCACATAAAAGCATTAGCACCAAATTCAAAAAGACAATCATAGTATACATAAACCGATGCCAGACAAGCACAAGAGCTGGGATATCAACAAGCAAACGACAGTCGGATTACATCCCATATCGTGCTGGCTGTGGCCATAAACGTGATTACGCATGGGGATTGGATTGTAAATTGGTGACATACGTAAGAGAGGAAAAATTGACGTCTGGCGACTAAAAAACAACCATATAACTTGGCAGCAAAGCCTGCCCCGGCATCTCATATTCAGCCCACGCACGCCTCAGTCCTGTGAGAATCTGTGCGGCGGCGTGACAATGCAGCTTTCTCTTTTTCTATTACATTCGTTAAATCCCTAACTTATGGACATTTATGGATATGGTTACAAATAGTATAGTTTTACATAATTGTAGGAATCGTTTGGTAACATTTAGTAACAAAATGCCTACATGGCATATCTCGTTACTGAAATCGTTAACAATGTTCAGCTGATGTTACCATGTTAAATGAATGTTAAATGATTTCCTGGACGCTAACTGAAAAAAAAGTATGATGAAAATTCCATGAGCTACTTGTGCAATTTCTTGGAGATTACTTCTCTATATTAATTTTCACATAACTAGATGTCATTCATCGGATTTCTCACGGAATGTGATAATTAACCTAATTACAAAAACATTTTATTTTTACGTACGTTTCAATATATCTAAAATCATATGGTAGTCATCGTTAAGTGCCGAAATCCTTCGTTTTATATCGAAAAGGTGATCGAAATATAACTCCTATAATCGATTTTTCTTCTTTGCTACTCTTTTTAGTAACTTCAACAATTAATTTCGGATGTTCGTTACTGTGTTTAGTAGCAGATTATAAGTGTTATTGAAAACACTTACGTTATTAATAATTGCGTTTCCTTATTCTTGGGATATTTCGGTTTTTTTTTTATAGAATCGCTTGAATTTCCCATTAACAATATCTATGTGAAATTAGGCAATACCATATACCAACAGCGTATATCTAGCCCAATGGGTACAAATTGTCAACCAATTTTGCCGTTCTCATATGAATACGCATATATACAGAAATTGTCAGAAGATAGCCATTCCAAATCCTGTTACCTCTCACTCACTAAACGCTATATAGACGAGTTCATATCTTGCACTCGATAATTTCTATATTTTCGAGGCGGAAAATGATAATTACAAGCGTCTGGTCCATCATTCATATTTCAGCCGTCGTCCATTAGAGAATATCCGCGTCCATAATCCAAAGACCTATTTCATATAACAGTATTATCACCAAATTCAAAAAGACAATCATAGTATACATAAACATAGGCTTGTTTCCTGCAAGAGAGAAGCGGTCAACAGTTTTCAATGATGCCGTATGGCTGATCAGTATTCTTAATCCATAATATTCGTTGTAAAGTCGTCATCTGAAGAATGATGTATCTCAGTCACGCTTTGATTGTGACTGTTCATATGAGTACCATGAGGATCTTGAAGTACATGGGTTCATACGGCCCCTAGCCTATACCCTCTCCTCTGGATTTCGAGGAAATTACTGATATCCCAGATGGAACATCATATCATGACCTACAGGTTTACAGGAATGATCAGGGTTCTATCTCAGGTTGACGCTAAGACAAGAGAAACTATTACAAATTTGACATGGCTAACTACACATTTCTTTATAACAATATTCCAGAAGGATCTGCATACGGCGAATACCTATCTCGCCTGGTGATATTTGGTAGATCATTTGCAGACTGTGGCGATTTTAATTAACGGCGTCTAATATTACTAAAGAAGCTTGTCAAACAGGGCTACATCACCAAACTCCCCCATTCAAAGTTTGTCACATTCTGTGATAAATATCGTACACTGACGGCAAAATACGATCGTGGTGTGCACGATCTCTGGCGCTACGTTTCGTCACGTGTGTCTAATTACAACACATATAAGGGAAGTGGGAAGAGGTGCCGACATACTGACAGAGCCACATGACAGCACAGTATAGTCTTCTGGTTAACCTATTCTAAAGCACATACCAAGAATCTAACGATTCGTGATATGTGTTGTATCTCAGGTATGCTTTTTTTGTACCTGTTAATGTGGCAACTTGGATGACATGACCACACGGCCCCTAGCACCGGCATAAGCGGTACTAGATACAAATCTAGAGAGCTATGATGGAAATGCTCTGACAACTCGTATATTGGTAATTGGTTAGCTGTTTCGCTGTGACAACTCGTACACTGGAGATTGGTGAGCTGTATCGTCGTCAGATGAAAATGACGGCATATAACACAAAAGACTAATCGATCCAGCATCAACTCGTTTTCACACAAGAGGGAAGACAGGACCGCCACAAGGTATTTGGAAAAAAACTTGCCTTATTAGATTCCTTGCCTCAAACTTAGAGATAGGCATTTCGAAGTACAGAAATCACCAAATAAACGACACAATTCAGTACCACTCAGTCCATCACTATCCGGGTGTCGTAGTTACGCGGATTATATTCAAACCTTCACCACCTGTTTACATTACCAGTATATCGAAGTATTTGGTTTTACTGCTGCTGCTCAATTCAGCACTGCACCAAACCCATATTCCTTGCTTTGAAATATCATTCTTGAGGTAAAAATGCTGGTAGGCTAAATTTTCGAATTGTCAAGTAATCACTAGCGTGAAACACCAGACCAATACTAAAAAAACTCGTGTTTCAGGACTGTTAATCTTGGCGTTCAAGCGTTGGAATCCGCAAACAAAGTTCTGAAAGCGGAAGTTCGGATAATCTTCTAACATTGCGTTCTTACTGAATGTCGGAGATGAGGCTTGTATCAGATGAGCTTATATTTACTGCAGCTTGATTTATCAATTAGATTTGGCTTTACTCAGCGGTAGGTTTACCTGAAGTCACTCGATATTTCTAGAAAAACGGCATGTATGGACAAATGCGCATTTCTATAAATTGAGAATGAATAAGGCTCTCAAAACTGTGGATAACAGGTAAATTTCAGCTATCTGACAGAAAAGCTCAAGTTTACACTTCAGAGAGACAGAATTATATTTCATAAATTTTTTAGCTACAAAGCGGCGATCAAATAAAAAACTGTCTTAAGTACAACAATGAATTGTCAATGAATTAGCAAAGATCTAAACACCAATGTAAAAGCAATGGAAAAATCAAAGAACTGATACATACATCACAATTTATTTAGTAAACCGATAGCTCTCAAATACTTTAAAAGCAAATCTTCTCTCACCCGACTAAAGAAAAATCTTACAAACTGGCTGTTCGGTAAAACGAACCTCTGGCAATCTTAAAATCAAATATCTCCAACTGTGATTTTCTCATGACACTGAATACACACCCTGGCTGGTTTGTGATAAATGTTCGTAGGTCAGGGACCTCACGTGATTAACCTCATCATGGCCTGTTTTAGCCTTTATATCAGCATCAGTATTTCCTGCAATGCCAACATGATAAGGCAGCCAGCAAAACACGATATTCATCTGTTGCTCATCTCTACGATCATATAAGTTTAGAATATTCGGGATGGGGAGATAATTTACACTTGATTTTCAGCCTAACTACACTTTGGATCTGAAGTTCATCTATTGCCAGAAATCAGCATGGTAAAAGACCCACTTTGGGCCTAATTTCAACCATTGATACATGTGGTAAAAATATAAGATGCTGTGAATAATAACAAACTTCTTGAGTTCAAAAACACTGTAGGCTATACTCATCTCAACGTTTCGATCAAACCATGATCAGGCGATGTTGAATCGGCCATACATATTCATATCGAATGCATAGATTTTCAGATGTCAGATTCAGATTTTCAGATGTAAGAGATGCTTTTTATCGAGCGACTACTTTGGAAGATCTTTTTAGTCGGGTGAGGGAGGATTGCATCTTGGGTTATTTGAGAGAAATCGGTTTCTTGCATAAGTTTCATTGCGTGTATGTTTTAATGCGTTGGATTACTAAGTTATTGGCTTAAGTACTTGGAATTATATTTGATCGTCGCTATATAGCTGAAATATTGCTGAAATATATTCTCTCTCTCTCTCTCTCTCTCTCTCTCTCCTTGTTTTTTAAGATATAATGTTGAGTGCACATATTTGAGTGAACAATGGAATCCCATTGAAATTCTTAGATTCTCTCATCAAAACGAAAATTAATTACATAGAAAACAAGTCAACATATATGATTTTTTGGATATGCTTATTTTCAAACATCACTTTTTGCCTGTGAAACGCAACATTAAACGGGTGGTGGAAAACGATACCGGCGTACTGAGAAGAAGACCTATTGCCCCACAGACAAAGATACGCCCCGTGGGGCTTCCGGGGATTGCCCTGGGATGTCTTGGTGCACACCGCAGGTCCTGGTAAGAATAGGCCTCAGCTCCTCAGAGAGCTTGTCGTTAGAGGCGAATAACTGAGGTACCCGTGGGGTTCCAGGGTGTGAAAAGGAATAGGATCCGACGTCGTGATATGACTGAAATATAGTTGAAAACGACGTTAAGTCATATTCACTCGCTCACTCACTCACTCAGACAAATATACTGACTGCATAATTCTAAAAACATCACAAGAACCGAAAGTAATCCGGTGTATCCCAGCCATGCTTTTATTGTTCCTATTCATGTGGATATCTTGAATGACATGACCACACGGCCTCTAGCACAGGCTTGAGCGGTATTACATAGAAATAGTTCAGAGCGACGAAACCCATCAAGAATGTCAGTTTTCAGAGATTTGTTTTGCTCTTAGCTGCTTCTGTCATGACCCAGTGATTCCCAAACTATTTTGAAACTTTTATCCGAACTGGGACGTCCATGAACCACAAACTGAGTTTTCATATTTACCACGGAATCGATTACACGGCGTGAAAAGTAAATGACACAGCATGCCTCCGGACAAAGACGATGCTTCCTGTATTGTGTCGAAATTCTTTTTCCGTCGCCTTCGGGAGTGTATTGCTTCTCGTGATTGAGATCTCGTGCTTCATGATTTCTGAATTTCATCTCAATTCCCTAGCGCGTAACGAATTTTACTGAACGAATAATCAAATAACCAAGCTCCTATTTCTTCTTGACATAAATTTGAGCAAGTACTCGCGAGGGACTTCGATTCTTGATTGTGAAGCAATTAGCGACCCAGGTCTATCTGCCGCCAGGTATCTTCCCAACCCAACCGGGCATTCGCGCTTTCACCTTTCAACCAAGAAATGCACAGCATGTCAACTGATCTACAGGATACATTATCCGCTTTATCATAAACAATGCACTGATATTTCAATAAATGGATTCTTTCATTCCGCATAACGTATAGGCTATTTCATACATTTTAAGTAAATAATCTTGAAAAATTGAACGCGTGTACATATCGACTGTAGTATGATATCAATAACTACTTCGACTGCACAGATTCTCTGGTATCTTTTGAGATACTCGACTGTTTGGACAAAGTCCGTTGATAGAGGTGTTATTATTTACATAGTAAGTTGCAAAAACGTGTCTCAAATATTGACACATCAGACCAATTATGAACTGGAATTATTTCCGTTTCTTTACTGGTGATCCCGCCTGCAACTGTTTCTTTACTTACTCATTTATATGGTGTAAAGCGAGATTATAATAGATATATGTTTGAGGATATTATGTACATATTTTCGTCTGGCGGTTAGCTATTCGTCAGTCCATTGCAGTTTTTCGGGAAAGTAAAAAAACGACATCGTATGTTTATGTGCTTCGAATCAGTAATGTTATATGTATGTAAAGCTGCATATTCATAAGCTCTTTGATTGGCATTTCAGAAGCTTATACAGAAGTTTTCATCCATAACAAGTTATTCAAGTTTTAGTCAGAGCGTATAAATTTAGAAAACAACTATTGAAATTCATTTGGAAATTAGAATACTGATCAGAGATATGGATTTCACCAACAGACTATCAAGATATCGTGCCTGCGTCATCGAAAACTGTCGACCGCCTCTGTCCTTCAAGAAACCAGATTATATTTATATATATATATTTGGAATTGGGTGCTAATGCTGTCATATGTGCAAGGTCATTGGACTATGGACGCGGAAATTATTTAATGGTTGACGGCTGATTGCTGAATATCCGATCTTCAGTAAACGATCTTCACGTTTGGTTTCCCTTATAAGACTGGTACATGCACAACCCAACAACTACCGTGAACCTTGTAGAAGGTTTGTTTCTCTTTTTACGTCTTCAATTCAACAACGACCAGGGAACTTGTCGAATGTTTGGTTTCCCTTATAAGAGCGGTACAGGCACAACCCAACAACGACCGTGAACCTTTTAGAAGGTTTGTTTTCTTTTTTACGAGAAAAACCTACAGAAGGTACATCTGTAACTCAACAACGACCGGGAAATTTGTAGAATGTTTGGTTTCCCTTATAAGAGCGGTACAGGCACAAACCATCAACGACCGTGAAGCTTGAAGAAGGTTTGTTTTCCTTTTTACGAGCAGTACATCTTGTAAAATGAGAAATCCTCAGCCATCATACAATTACGTAAAGTTTGACTTTTCAGTCACCACGTTTGTGTAAAATGTCGAATTATTAGCCACCATACAATTACGTAAAGTTCGAATCTTCAGTTATCACGCTAAGCTAATTTTATATTGTAGTAATTTATTGCATGCAAACGAGATGCCATATTTTAGATGTTACAGTACATATATATATTATGATGTGTTCTAGTTTCAAGTTCTGTTTGTTTTGATAAAACTATCCCCGAGATTCCGTTTCGTGACCTTTTAGGTAAGGTCTTGTAAAACAGAAACAATTTCAATTTATATGGTTGCGTAATTGCACTGAATTTGTACTTTGTAATCCCGAATCTGATGTGTAGATGTTTGTTCGTCTGTCTGCCGAATGCCGCCGATGATGTCTCAGCTTGCACCGTTAATATACTAGAATTGTATATATAGGAATGGTCGGTGTGGACAAGCAGACTAATTCTCCATCATGTCTCGATGATAGATGTACCATCTCCATTTCGAAAGACATTTACAATGGTGTGATGTTAATGAAGCTGTGTTGGTCTGTCTGCCGAATGCCGACGATCATTCCTAAGTTAGGCGGAATGAATATACAATAAATCGGCTTTATATTCAACAGACATGGACTCCGTCGTTGTTGTATTCTGTCTCATGTAAAGAGGCTATCAAGTCTTCGAGAAATCTCGGAGCCGAACTGGAATCTATCTGAGAGGGTTATGTAGAGACCATCACCCGAGTCAACAGACGACCTTGCGTTATAATATCTTCCGCGGACTAGCCCCTTGTCATCTTATGGACCGAAACTTCTACAATCTGTAACTCTACGACCAGGGAAATAGTAGAATGTTTGGTTTCCCTAATAAGAGCGGTACATTCACAACCCAACAACGACCATGGACCTTGCATACGGTTTGGTTTACTTTTTGCGAGTGGTACATCTGTAACTCAACAACGACCGACAACTTGTAAAATGTGTAGATTCCCTTATTAGAGCGGTGCATACATAACCCAACAACGAATTGGAACGTTGTAGAAATTGATGAAATATGCAAAATTGAAATTACAAATCCGGGGTTACAGGGACTGCGCACAAAAAGGTCACCTGCCAAGTGGCGCATTCTTTACAGGTTGTAATGGAGTCAAATCTCGGAAAAATACTTTTCTGTGCAACTACTCTTTTTCAGGATAATTAAATATCTGGACACGTTCCATAGTGTGTACGATATCTTGGCGATTATAGTTAAATTGTCATAAGTTTCCAGCCCTCGCTTCATCTCTCCAAAGTTAAAGACTGCTCAATTGAACACATGGCGGTAGATTCTATGACTTCACTGTTCTACGACTTCACTGTTCTATTGGTGTCTGGACAAGTTTCGGTGTAAGGACAAAATGGCACACAGTAAAGGTGTATCACCCCAGAGATCCGGCTTGCATAACTTTGTTTGTTGAGAGTGGAAATTCAACTAGAAAGTCTAGAAAGAGGAGAATTTCTGATATTCTATAGGATAAATATCCAACGAACACCACTAAAGAAGGGCAACTAGACTACGTATTTGTGTTACCAATAGAGGGTTGATGACTAAGTCATTAAAGGGGGAATGAGATACCCGATGTTCGAGGACACAGCGTTTGGGGTACCACCAGGAGGTATGTTAGAAAGGGCTGTCATGATAAATTACAAATGTAATCATACATTAGGGAACGTTTGTATGTACCTGTTTCAGGCAGCTCTAAAACTTCCAGTTAAGATTTGGATTCGAAATGGAACCTTCGCTTTCCCAATCAACTGTTATTGTCCTAGAAGCCAGTGGAGTTCTGTAAAGCGTAAAATATACTTAGTGGAAAGATACTATCAAATCAAATCGATCCGCAAATCCAGTGGACTGTTTATGAAGTTTCATGCTTTGGATCTTTCACTCCGACTAGCGATTAGACTTATATCGCGCAAACACACGCAAGTAAAATTACAACACATATAAGGGAAGTGAGAAGAGGTGCCGACATACTGACTGCGTCACATGACTTCACAGAATAGTCTTCTGGTTAACCTATTCTTAAGCACATACCAAGAATCTAACGATGCGTGATATGTGTAGTATCTCAGGTACGCTTTTATTGTACCTGTTCATGTGGCAACTTAGACACGTCCTCAGTTAGGCAAATGAGTCAAACGGCCGAAACTTGATTTTGAATTATTGGTCATTGCAAGGCAGGCAAGAGTGATACCGAAATCAGAGACCAATAGTTAATTTACGCCAGATATCACTTCGATTGGTTCAGCTGTTCATCCGGCGAAGATCTTTAAAAGGTGTAGCTAAGCCCAAGAGGGTAACCATGGCTTTTGACCAATCGGCTTCATCAGTGGATATGCACTTCACCTCATCGTGATCAGCATGTAAAATTACGGCTTCAACGGTGCAGCGATTTTGACAACAATTGACAAATCCTGGCGGAAATCATAATGATTAAACTACCAATAATCAAAGGTTTAAATTCCATGACTTGGTGCCCTAACAACGAAATTGGTTGAACGCATTTGAATCTGTTCAAATGCGTTCAAAGGAGTCTGTTAAAAAACAGGCAATACACAAATATACGATCAAACTACAAAATGTGATTCCAATTGACCAGTTATAAATGGGACCACATATGGTTGTATGTCATTGAGACTCTGTAACAGGGATATATGTTATAGACTGTATTGCCTCGTAGCACTCTATTACCGAAAAACATACACAAAATGTGGAAGTGGAAATAGTGAGCACAAGAAAGAGAACAGACGAATAGCTCTTCGTGTTTGAGGTTCCCTATAGGAAACGTATTAATAACACATGAACCTTGTCGCTTTGTGTGATAGTGTACTGACAGAAAGACGTTAAGGTGACAGGTAAACTGTTCTTTTTTAGCCTTTTCCCAGGATAGTTGTTTTATGGATTTCTCGCAACCGCCTCCTGATTACTACCGTATAGATACCACTAGTAACACTCACTCGCCTGCTACACACACCTTTTGGTTGACACATCGATCGCTTGCGTCCGATCAAATCCCAATGATGCTGTATAATTTGGAAGCAAGGAAACATCACAAGAGGACGCATAACCTTCAATAATGTTGAGAGCAGTTTTAAATGTACCAGTAACACCGCTATTTCAGGAATATGTCCATAACAGAGTTAACATTCTTCTCTTCGGCTAACGAAGGAGAAGCCATAATGTTTGGTATCACAGATATATTTGACGAACACAGGAATATCTTGGAATCTACAAGATGTTATTGTGTAATTAGGTTCTCGTAAACAAAAAAAATGATCTAAATTAATTTGGGGATCGATTGTTTGGGCTCATGCTGATGAGTTGTATCTACGAGGATCGTATTTTCCTGTGACCATCAAGTTAAATATGCATACTTTGGTCTGAGGACATTGATATATAATAGGTTTTTGTCTCTAGTAGAGTATGCGTTAGCGAACATTCTTGTGGACAAGACTACTTGGTCATGGACGAACTGTGTTGAGGCTGTTTCAGTTGTGATGCCCTCTTCACATGCAGTACATTGACCGCGCGAGTGACTACAGGGGCGAGGCTATCATACTATAATTTTAGTATCATGAATATTTTGCAGGAAATGACATGAACCTTCGTCAGGACAGCATTACGTGACTGGGGCATCCGATGCCAATTTGGAGGTCGGATTTTGTTTTGGTCAGAAGGTTGTGAATCATTTATGAGGATAGCTATGGGGTTGGAGATGGCGACTTAAAATAATAAAAATGTAAGAATAGGCTGGAACCTATTTGGCAATTTATTTTACAAGGTCAGCTGCGACGGGAAATGTGAGACGATCGTAGAAAGATATCATGCATTTGATTGTTCTTGGATGATGTTAACATTTTTCGAGACGCTTTGGAATAAATCTTTCAAAAAATCAATAATTCGATCACAACTGTTCTGTAGTCCAGAACAATGGATGGCCTCATATTCGCTGAGAAATAATCACTATTGTTCTCTCACCACCGAGATGTCGACATGGCAGTGTGACTAACGTCACAGGACCTACGAAGTAGGGTAGGCATTAGGACTCTGACGCGAACTAAACTCTTGGAAATCCCCCACCCCCCCAGTTGAAATCCTGTCTATATTAAGATGGACACTGTCCAAGTCAGAATCAGCACTGATATTCATCAAAAATCGCCAGAAATTTTCATCAAAATAGCTCAGCGCAGAACTTGCTGGCAACAGCCCCTAATGCATCTTCATGCCAAAAATCAAGGTTCTAATGCCAACGGCTCTCCTTATTTTGCCGACGAAAGGATTTGGATGGACTGACTTACTCACTCATTACCGGACAATTTGCAAATGAGAGCCTACTTCGTAGGAATACGAATCACTAGCAGTTAAACGACAGATCTGGCGACGTTGTCTCTTGAAAAACATCCATGAATGTAATACCCTTGATATTATGTACAAAATTACAGTCACTAACGTTATCGTTATTTTGATTATCAGGCAATCAGGTATACTTGGACATTTTGTCGGCGCCTTTTTTGCTGCTCTGTTAGACAGATCCAGTACTAGCGTTTTTCTTTTTTTTGCTGGCCCACGAACGACGCCATGTATAATGGATTCGATGCTTATAATGATCATGTGATGCCGCCTGAAACAACAAGTGTGAATTCGTGTTCCGGGAAGTCCAACAATTGTTCAACCGACTTGTCATGTGAAAGAAGAGGATCGTTTCATCTTCCACAGTCAAATACTAACTTGCCAATCGGTCGTCCATGAATACATTAGCATTCTCACACCTTACCACTGTCAGAGTTTGTGTGAAGAACGAGCAATTATCTCATGACCAGGTCACAAGGTGTTGAACTCATGTCCATATAGTCCTAGTACTGCCTCAAGAAATTCAGCAGCTATAGGACGCACGACACATCACGAAGAGAAAACAAAAGTTTTAAACAACCACTCCTCAAGCGTCATGATTGAGCATTGCAATGTGTGTCGGGGAAAATCACATGGTCTTTAGACTACTGTCTTCTGACACCTGAGTTCAGAAAGAGTTAGAATATACAATCAGGCGTGGAGCGATCCCGCTTCTTCAGAAAGATTATCGACGCATATTCGAAATCTCTCATGACGACCATGCCTAGATATTGCCTTTGAAGTATTATTAAATTACATTGACATGGAACAAGGTCAGTCAACAAGAGAGAAGAAAAAACAAGATTCGTTTGAATCGAAATCGAGAATGTGAATGTGCATAATGAACATCTTTTCAAACATTGACATTGCAATAACATTGCGTAGTTATGAGCAGAAAATCGGATATTGTCCTGGTGGAGCGCGAACTCACGTTTTCTATCATGTTCCAATAATATCAAATCCGTATCGTTGATCAGTATTCTCAATCTGTATGAAAATAAGCGCCTGACGACACAAGGCGGACCTACCGGTTAGCCACTAAGCTTCATTTAAAACTGTTAAACTGTAAAATCTCTTTAAAAAAAACGAATAAAAGGCTGACTTCACACGGTTCCACAAACACGGTCGACAAACACTTTGGATAAACCAGTACAATCTTGAACGAAATCCCATTCTTTTATTTTATGCAATTCTTTGACTGTCGGCCGAAGTTCATCAGACAATTCCGTCAATTGTGTTCACAAATGTTTCACGAATGAAACCATCAGAATTGAAGAATTTGTTAGAATATGCAATAAAATATGGGAAAGATTGTCCAGAGCATAACAGTCTATTAATAAAAGAATGCACTTAATAGTGCAAGAAAGACAACAAATCGATACATTTTTGTCGTCGATGATTCAACTTCTTGTCGTCGTTCTTGCGATATTAAGTATCGTCAAACCTCTCCATATTAGAATCTAACGGGAATGTATTATGATATCAAATAAATCAGAAATCATAAAACAGCGATTGATCATTACTTGGTATGCGAGCAACTGTTTATTAGGAAGTACCAAGCACACATGTTCCTACGAAGTAGGCTACCATCTGCAAATTGTCCGGTAGTCAGTCAGTGAGTGAGTGAGTCCATCCGAATCCTTTCGTCGGCAAAATAAGGAGAACCGTTGACGTTAGAACCTTGAATTGTTGCATGAAGGTGCTTTTGGGGACTGTTACCAGCAAGTTCTGAGCTGACTTACTTTTGATGGAAATTTCTGGTGATTTTTGATGAAAATCACTGGTGATTCTGACTTGGGTAGTGCCCATGCTAATATAGGCATGATTTCAACTGGGGGTGGGGATTTCCACGAGTTCAGTTCGCGTCGGAGTCCTAATTCCTACCCTAATTCGTAGGTCCTGTGACGTTAGTCACACTGCTCATGTGTTCTAATTGCAAAGAAATTGTATTTTCGCAAAGATTGCTTTTGAGAAGTGATTTATTATGGGTATACCGTACAATAAATTCGTAAAATGCGAGTTTAGGGGTATGTTTGCGTTTTTCTTCCAAGCGGCTTTTTTGCCAATTTATGGCCCTAATTTAATCATATTTGAGGCTGACAGTTATACATATTTTTATTTTTGGAACTCAAACTGGCCGTTAAGCCCAACTCACACTACGAACATTTTGTTGTATTAGAACAAAACGCTGTTCAGAATATGTTTTGTCTGCAGTGTGAGGTGCCCAGAAACAGAAAACATCTGTTTGGAACAAATGTTCGTGAGATCAAACTTGTTCGATATTGCGAACATGTTTTGCCCTGAAACAAGTTTTTGTCTTCAGTGTGTGGTGATCGCAAACATTTTTCTGAACATTTACCAACAGTTATCCAATCAACTGGCAGCTGTCGGTCATGTGACGGAGCCGCTCCGTTTGTTTGACACAACAAAATGACCTCGCTGCTTGATCGCGGCGACTGGTGGTCAAGAGAAAATGTTCGCAGTGTGAGGTTACCACGAACAAAAACACGAACGAAGTCTTCTGTCGTCTTAGTGTGAGTTGGGCTTTATCATTGTGGTTGATAGAACATTCTCTTCTATCAGAATTTGAATTGAAGCCTTTCACGCTCGTCGGATCTCTGATTCAATTGAGCATAAATCGAGATTGACATGCGCATTGGTGAATTCGCTCCACATACAAGTTGACCGAATGCCATTAATAACACCTTAAATGAAATAGAAAATCCTAAGGCGATGCATACTAATATCGAAAGAACTGTATCATTAGTATTCGAAAAACAAAACAAATCAGCTTTTCTAGTAATTCCGAATGAATGAGAACATTTTGAACATCAGAGCTATTGCCCAGATCCAGAATCCGTGGAGGTCGCCATTATAACAAGCCCGAGAGCCGTTAGCCAATGAAAATCCTTGAAATATCACCTGACATTATTCCTGTGACGTAGTTGTGCTCCAGTAGCTAAATAATATATAGCCCTCACGAGTATGAGGGCTATAGGTCGGCCCCAGTCACCTCCAGCGAGGGTTTTAGATAATTTGATTACGAATCACCCACCTCTGAAACTGCCGTACATCTAATCTCTATCCCCTCCTGCGCACTATTTTAAAATCTTGCGCACTATTGTGAAATAGTAACGAATATATCGCCATCTGAATTTTCCAGTGGACAACTTCCATTTTATACGCGCCATGTTCAATTGCAAAAGGCCAGCACACATATACCGTGACGTCACCAACATGGCGCGTAGAGTGTTGACGTTTTCGACTGGAGAATTCAGACGGCCATATATTCGTTACTATTTCACAATAGTGCGCAAGATTTTAAAATAGTGCGCAGGAGGGGATAGAGATTAGACGTACGGCAGTTTCAGAGGTGGGCAATTCGTAATAAAATTATCTAAAACCCTCGCTGGAGGAGACTGGGGCAGACCTATAGCCCTCCTACTCGTGAGGGCTATATATTATTTAGCTATGCTCCAGGCGGTGTAGCTAATAACATGGGAGACCAATTATAAATTATTGTGTCAATGGTTTTTGACAGATCTGTTGACCTTTCTTTACGCTCCGGGACGATTATGAGGATCGTGATATATGAATGTCGAATTGATATACAGGTTGACATGTGTCAATTTGCATATGATTTCACGAGCTCTCTTTCTGAGGCAGGAATATCAGGCCGCATCACCCGATAGCAGTAGAAGAAACGCTGCTAATGCTGCCGTTGTTGTTGTTGTTTAATGCTTTATCTTATGGGATAGAGCCCGGATGACAACTGGATTTTTGTCGCAGCGCCATCTACATAAAAACAGTATGACCCATTAAACGTTACAGTCATTCCAACATCTCGCAGGTCATGAAGTGTTAAAGTGTGAACGATAAATCGGTGTTTACTCAGCTGTAGAATTTTGCTAATTTTTTCTACCCGTGTTTTTGGAATCTGATGGCATAATTCTGTTATACCGAGCACGAGTTTACTATTCCTTTAACGAGCAAGCAGATGTGATAACGCATTGTCACTATCGTCATCTGATCATCCTGAACTGGCAAATCCGTGCATAGTATGGATAGTCCAGTTCGTCAAAAGGATGTCATTTGTAGCTGGGTACACAACCGCTTGATTGTTTCAGAAGTTATAAGTGACCGGGGCCATGTCCGAAAGTAGACTAGTTTTCCTCAAAGACAAAACTTGTCAGTCGTTTTGTGTTGTGCCAAACAAGACAAGGTTATGATGTTCGACAAGCACAATTATAATTACCAGAACGTAATCCACCGTTACATCTTCGGTCTATACTGACTCATGTTTCCCCAACATACGTTCACCATAATCGGTCATACTCCACAGTACCAATTGTAGCACGATCAATTGCCAGACGACTTAAGTCAATGACATATCATTGAAGATAATATGCTCAACGTCTCATCCTAACACCCGCTCTGTTGGAGGTATATTTTCGAAACTATCAATCTCTTTTCTAATTTCTGCTTTCAACTGATTTTTGAGCCAGATTTGCACAACTCAACACCCGGAGAAATGGTTTGTCATGGCATGTACAATCTTACAGTAGAGCATCTCATTTTTCTCTCATTAACATAATTTTTCATTTAGATTCGACCAGGGGCGATCATTAAACCATACAATATAACAAATTCTTCATAATAACTGTTGTCAACACGATATTGAATACACACAGAAACGTCGTCTCTTCGGTTTACTGACGCGGAAATACTCTATAGACGAACACTGACTGAGGTGCATACAGCTTATCCTTAAAATTTTCCCACCTTAATCAAGGCAAACGTCTTACCACAGTTTAGCTTAGGGTTCCGTTCTCTGGAAGTAGTAGACAAGTATTTGCAGTCCAATTAGGCCATCTAGTCTTAAACAGACTGAGTTAGTGATAAATCTGAAATTTTTGTCAAGATAAACTTTTAGCCAAAAAGAAATTATACCCGATGATCCCCAGGTATGGACTGCCTTTTAAATATGTGTGATGAAATGAATTTGATTTATTTGCCCAAGTTAATTAAGATCCTGTTTACGTTTTAGTTACGTGGTTCACACTGAGTATGGCTTCTCAAAGAACAGATGTTCAACAGATGGCCGGATCAATCCAATCAGGTTCCCTTGTAATACAGCATTCGGGATAGTCCGGACCTGGGCATAAGCCTGCAGAGCATTCACGTTAGCAACGCTGGAATCATAGTGTTGTAGTTGGTTGAAGTGCGCGGATGTAAATACCATTAGTACGCCATTAGCGAGTCCGTTCAATAGAGATACCAAAATAGAGATAGGTCTACTCCGGTATAAAATGACTCAGCCGAGGTTTTATTTTCAGCCAAACACAATTTCTGAGGACATTAGAGATATGTCCATCTGACGGGCCAAATAATCGAAACGTGTGTTGGCATCAGCGGGTGTTCAAGAACATATTTTCCTGTCTGTGACTGAAGATAACCCGGTTAAACTGCAACATGTAAAGTCCACAGTGAAGTGGAAAGACAACAAGATTCTGACCGAATACTTAAACTGTCAGAATGGTGTTATGGTCACTTAAAAGTGCCGGAAACCCTATTAAACGCAACATTAAAAGGGTAGTGGAATCGATGTCGGCGTACTGACAAGAAATCCTATGAGCCCAGAGAATGTCTATGTAAGAGGTAATGTCGATGTTTGTTTTGACACAACTTACAGATGTCAGGAGGGTCATAATCACATCCGCAATAACAACGCTTGAGACTACAATGTCAGGAAACGATGTGTCCTTGCATCAGTGTATATGCCCTATATAGATTGATCCTGTTTGTTCTGTCGCTGCATCTGTCGGTATACATGTCAGCGTAAAAGGATTGCCGTCGAATACAGGCGACATTTGAGGCGCTTTATATTAGTCAAGTAGTCATAACTTGAAACTGCGCTGTCAGGTGTCGTCCTCGTATCGGCATCAGCCGCGGGATATTTCCTCGGGCAAAAAATGATTCGTCATGAATCATTAACGAGAATATCGAGTAAAAATAGCAAGCGTCAAATCCGAAATTCAATATTCAGCCATTGGCCATAAAGAATTTCCACGTCAAAAAGCCCTGAAAATAAACGATGCTGTCCGTCGCGTTGTGGATTTTTAATCAATTATCGCTATATGATTGCGAGGAAATCGAGAGGCGAACTGATATATGATGCGAAGTAAAAAATATAAAACCGGATCAGATGATACTAACTCGATCTCATACTTTTGCTTTCAGTTGTTTCTGTCATAATCTGCTGATTCCAAAACTAGATCGAAACTTTCATCCGAAGTGCGACATCCATGAGCTACAAACTGGGTTTTGATATTTGCCACAGAACCGATTAAACGGGGTGAGAACTAAATGACATATCATGTCTCCGGACGTAGACGATGCTTCCTGTGTTACGTCGCATTTCGTTTTCGTCGCCTTCGGGAGTGTATTGCTTATGGTGTATCTCGTGATTCATGATTTCTCAATATCAGCTCAATTCTAAGCGGATACCGATTTTTACTGAGCGAATAATCCGATAAATGAGCTCATATTCGTTGATGACCTGAATTTGGGCAAGTACAAGCGAGCGAATTCGATTCTTGATTTTGTAACAATTAATGAACCATTTCCAGTTGACGCGTACGATGCTGAGAGCAGATTAGAATGAAGCAGGAACATCGCTATTTCAGGAATATGTCCAACACAGAGGTAACATTTTTCTCTTCGACTCACGAAAAAGAAGCAATAATATTTAATGTCGGCGTTATGGATGTATTTGACGAACATCGGAATATCTTGCTATCCACAAGATGTCATTGTTTAATTAGCTTCTCGTAAATAAAAAAAAACAAGTTGAATTAAATTCGAGATCGATTGTCTCAGTTCATGCTGATGCTTTGCATTTATGAGGAACGTGTTTGGCCTGTAATACTCAAGCTAAATACGCAAACATAGGTTAACATACATAACTGAAATAGGCCGTGGACTTGGTTTTATAAGAGGATTTTGTCCCTCAATCAACTTCCTATGTTCTATAAATTTGACTAGTTTTCTGATCTTCAGGCGCATAGAGACCCTTGATGCGCTTATGTTTCTATATACATTCATTGGATCGATGAGGATGAATCTATCCCCTTATCCGAATACTCGCATTTGGAGTGTCTAACCATTGAATTTCCACACAAATAAGTGTGGTAAGTTGTATAAAATTGGAGACCCGATGATCAAAGCAGAAGTGTTATCAGCTTTTTGGCACTAAAATTAGCTTATTGGTGTTGAAACAATGGTCATATGTCTTGCTCGAAGGGTTGAATCTAAATCTCCTCCATTCCGAGCATTGAAGATAATATATAGCTACAAAAAGACGGATACACAGATCGTTTAATCATTGCTGCGGGAACACCAGGAAATTGATGATTTTTCTTTTAAACTGAATGCATTCTCATTGAAACCTTGGAAGGCTTGACTAGTTATCTTTCTACCTCGATGAATGAATACAGTACTAGATGCAACTGCAACCGATACAAGTAATACAGAACGGAAACGACTGTCTTGACATGAGTAATTGTCGTGTATTTAGTACCGCCCATTAATCATGGGTGTGGTTCAGTGAACTATCTTGTGGACATAACTATTTCGACGTGGCTGAACCTTGCTATTTCGACGTGGCTGAACCTTATTTCGACGTGGCTGAACCTTATTTCGACGTGGCTGAAGCCTATGTTTATGTATACTATGATTGTCATTTTGAATTTGGTGCTAATACTGTTATGTGGAAAATGGAATAGGTCTTTGGATTATGGACGCGGATATTCTCTAATGGACGACGGCTGGATTATGAATGACGGACTAGACGCTTGTAATTGACATACAATATTGCCTTGATTCCAGTAATGGGGATCCAGATTTTCCTATTTTGCATTTTCCGGTCCCAGTCTATAACGTAATGTTTGCTTTCGACTGAGAAAGGAATAGTTCTACAACTGCGATATCAAATACTGTTTGATCGTATTAAATCATAGAAGTACGATAAAGTGGAATACACAGCAGCGAGGGCTCTACTAATTTGTTGAGGCTGTTTCAATTGTCATGCCCTCTTCGAAAGAAGTGCATCACTTAAAATTGTTGATCGCTCCTGTCTTTCAAGAAACCAGAATATGTGTATATATAATATATTTATGCTGATGCATGAACAAAATTGACGGGATATGTAGAACTACCATTACCGGGATAACTGGGCATGCGCACATGGCGAGGTCACAAGAGGTTTTATTATCTGGAACCGTTTTATAGTGTCCATGATATATTGGCGATTCTATGTAAGTCTACACAGATAACGGAATTGTATAATACCAATTCACCGGTTATAAATGGAAACACAGATCGTTGCATTGCAATGAGACTCTGTAACAGGAAGCGGAGTATATGTTATAGTCTGTATTGCCCCGTGGGACTGTATTAGCGAAAAATACATACACATTTCACATTGAAAGTGAAAATAGTGAACACAAGAAAGAGAAGAGACAAATAGCTTTTCGTGCTTGACGTTCCCCATGGAGAACGTATCAATAACACATGAACTTTGTCACTTTGTGTGATAGCATACTGATAGAAAAGACGTTAAGGTGAGAGATAAACTGTTCATTTTTGGCGTTCTGCCCTAGATAGATGCATTATGGATTTTCTCTACCATCTCTTGATATCTGCCCTATTGCTCGGTCAACCAGGTTAAAATCTAACAACTATTAAGACGCATTCGCCTACTACATACAGCTTTGGTTGACACATTGGTCACTTGTTTCCGCTCAAACCCCACTAATGCTGTACAATTTGTAAGCATGAAAACATCACAATACTTCAACAATGCTGAGAGCAGATTAGAATGAAGCAGGAACACCGCTATTTCAGGAATATGTTTAACACAGAGGTAACATTTTTATCTTCGGCTAACGAAGAAGAAGCAATAATATTTAATTTAACACCGGAATATCTTGCTATCCACAAGATGTCATTGTTTAATTAGCTTCTCGTAAAAAACAAACAGGTTAAATTAAATTCGGGATCGATTGTCTCGGTTCATGCTGATGATTTGTATTTATGAAGAACGTGTTTGGCATGTAATACTCAAGCTAAATACGCAAACATTCGTTAACATGCATAACTGACATAGGCCGTGGCCGTGGACATGGTTATATTGTGGAGGATTTTGTCCCTCAATGAACTTCCTATATGCTATAAATTTGACTAGTTTACTGATTTTTAGGCGCATGGAGACCCTTGAGGCGCCTATGTTTCTATATAAATTCATTGGATCGAGGAGGATGAATATATCCCCTTATCCGAATACTCGCATTTGGCGTCTCTAACCATTGAATTACCACCCTAATAAGTGTGTTAATTAGTATAAAATTGGAGACCCGATGATCAAAGCAGAACTGTTATCAGTTGTTTGGCACTGAAATTATCTTATTGGTGTTGAAACAATAGCCATGTCTCTCTCGAAGAGTTGATTGAAGCCAAATCTCCTCCCAAACAGACAAATGGGGTTACATTTTTTTTCCTCCATTTTGAGCATTGACGATAATATATAGCTACAAAAGAACGGGTACACAGATCGGTTAATGATTGCTGTGAGATCACCAGGGAATTTATGATTTTTCCTTCAAACTGAATGTATTCTCATTGAAAGCTTGGAAGGATTGGATAATATAGAACTGGCTAGTTATCTTTCTACCTCGATGACCGAATACAGTACTAGATGCAACTGCAACCGACATACGTAATACAGAACGGAAACGACTGTCTTGACATGAGTAATTCTCGTGTCTTGAGTACCGACCATTAATCATGGGGTATGGTTCAGTGAACTATCTTGTGGATATGACTATTTCGACGTGGCTGAACATTGTGATATTGACATACATTATTGCCTTGAATTAAGTAATTAGGACCCAGATTTTCCTATAGTCCATCTTCCGGTCCCAGTGTATAACGTAATATGTGTTTTCGACTGAGAAAGGAAAAGTTCTACAACTGCGATATCAAATACTGTCTGATCGTATTAAATCATAGGAGTACGATAAAGTGGAACACACAGCAGCGAGGGCTCTACTAATTTGTTGAGGCTGTTTCAATTGTCACGCCCTCTTCGAAAGAAGTACATTGACCGCGCGAGTAACTACAGTTCCGTCTAATGACGGATTAGACGCTTGTACTACAGGAACGGGGCTATCTTACTATAATTTTAGTACCCTCTTTATTTTGGAGGAAACTTCGACAGAACAGTATTAGGTTGACTGCGGTTAAACTTGAAGAATAGTACTCTTCAAAAAAGGGCATCCGACGCCCATTTGAGGGCCGGATTTTATTCAATATTCAGCCATCGTCCGTTAAACTATTTCCGCGTCTATAATCCAAAAACCTAATTCAAATCAGAGCATTAGCACCAAATTCAAAGAAAAACATAGCATACATAAATATACGCTTATTTCCTGCAAGAGAAAAGCGGTCAACAGTTTTCAATGATGCCAGCAAGAAATGATGTTCCAAAAATATTGAATTCTTATCGCTGATCAGTATTATTAATCCATATTATTGTCGTTGTAAAACTTCTCAGAGGCCGTGAAAGTTTATGAGAATAGCTACGGGGTTCAAGATGATGACTTAAAATAATAAAAAGCTAAAAAGGTTATTCATCGCCCAGAAGGGACCGGGATCATAACATGTACATTCACATACTGTAAATTGTGTGAGTATAATATCAGAGGGAGTACGTGCAAGGATGGGCATATAACGCAAAATGGGAATCTGAAACATGAATTTGACTGGCAAGTAATGCCGAAGGTTTGGTAGAAATGTCGCGAGACTTTATCACGATAGCTGTGCGGAGGTGTCTATGGAACCGAATTGAAACGCTCGATGAACCTTTAAGGTGGGAAGGTTAAACAGTTTTGTCTCTATAACCGCCAAGTGATGGAGAGTGACTCAATATCGAGAAAAATACAAACAAATATAATAATAATATATAACTTCCACTGTGGACGAGTTAATTCTAGAACCTATTTTACCTTAACCGTGCATGTAAAGGTGCTGATAACTTGAATTTGCTTTAAGACATCATTGAAGAATTCTTTGCTTTTGTTTGTATATCGGCACCAATTTTTTTTTACTATTTTGCAATTTGTTTTCTATGGTCAGCTGCGACGAGAAGTAGGATAGAATGATATCTATTTTGTTTGTACTTGGATGATTTTTAGTTTCCGAGATGCTTTGAAAAGAACCTTCGCAATAATTCGATCACAACTGGTTTAGAACAACGTATGGCCTTACTAGGGAAATCAATATAATAGTGATTCGCTGAGAAAGAATCACTACTGTTCCTTGACCACCGAGATGTCGATACGAATCACTAGCAGTTAAACGATAGATATGACGATGTTATCTCTTGAAAAGCATCCACTATTGTAATGTGTGTGATGCTCTTGTGTAAAGTTACAGTCACTAACATTATCGTTATTTTGATTCTCAAGCAATCATGGCGGTATACTAAGACAGTTTTTCGGCTCTATGCAAGACTGAATCACCCCATGCGTGCTGCTCCTGTAGATGGATTAAATAATGGCGGTTTTTTGCTGGTGCCCAGACGAAGCCATGTATAATGAGTTATTTGGGTATAATGAGCAAGTGATGCCGCCCGAAACAACACGTTGTGAAGTTGTCGACACATTTGTGTGAATTCGTGTTCCGGGAAGTCCCACAAATTGTTCATCCGACTCTTGTGTGAAAGAAGAGGACCGTTCCATCTGCGAAATTTACATACTTACTTGCGAATCGGTCGCCCATGAATACATTAGCATTCTCACACCTTACCGCTCTAAGAGTTTGTGTGACGAGCAATTATCTCATGATCATATCACAATGTCTTGAACTCGTGTCCATGTAGCTCTATTACTGCGTCAATAAATGTAGCACCTGTACGATGCATGGCACATCATGGACAGAAAGCAACAATTTTTAAACAACCTTTTCTCAAGCACCATCATTGAGCATTGCAATGTGTGTCGGGAAAATCCCATGATGTCTATATACTACTACTGTCTTATGACATGAATTGAGAAAAAGTTAGAAAATACGATCAGATGTGGAACACTCCCACGTCGTTACATCGATGATTACCATGATTATCGGCGCATATTCAGAGTCTCTCATGACGATCTTGCCGGGATATTTGTGGGAAGTTGATGCTGGGTCGACATCGGGCCTTACAGACTAGTCTTTTGCGTGAAATGCCGCCATTTTCATCTGACGGCGATACAGCTCACCAATCCTCAGTGTACGAGTTGTCACAGCGACACAGCTCACCAATTACCAATATACGAGTTGTCAGAGCATTTTCATAATAGCTCTCTAGATTTGTATCTAATGCCGCTTATGCCGGTGCTAGGGGCCGTGTGATCATGTCATCCAAGTTGCCACATGAACAGGTACAATGAAAGCGTACCTGAGATACAACACATATCACGAATCGTTAGATTCTTGGTATGTGCTTTAGAATAGGTTAACCAGAAGACTATACTGTGAAGCCATATGACTCAGTATGTCGGCACCTCTTCCCACTTCCCTTATATGTGTTGTAATTGCCTGTTAAGTGTTGCTGAAATACATTGGTACGTTACCAGATCAGTCAGCAAGAGAGAAACGAAAACCAAAATTTGTTTGAATCGAAAACGTGGTTGTGTATATGAACACCTTTTCATACATTGACATTGCAATAACATTACGAATGTATGAGTAGAATATCGGACATTGTCCTGGTGGGATAGGGTCCAAACCAACGCCCTCTATAAAGCCAAGCGGCTGGTCACACCAGGCGGACCTACCAGTTAGCCACTAAGTTTATTTTAAATATATATAAACGGGCTGACTGAAAACGGGCTCATTTATCATGCCTGCCTCTAATAGCGGAAGTTGACCTTTACTACGGTGCTATGACGTATAGGGGAAACCCACGTACGCACGGTTCAGTTTGAATCCGACCGAACAACTCCTTCAGTGGTGCACATGAACTACTTTTCATATGCTCTGTCCAGATAAACAGGGAAAATAATCTCCAGATAATTCTTTTTAACGCTAGGTCAACAGAGGTATTATGCAGACTTGAAAAGTAATCGAAATGTTCGGCATACATCTATTTTACTATATATGATGTCACTTCCGACGATGTGCGCGCGGCCCCGAATCCGGTCCAAAAATCTGATTGGTGGTTGGGGTATTATTAGACCCCCAGCAAGGTGGTTGCTCAACAAACACAATCAACAAATACAAGCGTCAATATTCAGGCGTCGACCATTAAAGAAATATTCACAGAACACTTTGGATAAACCAGTACGATCTTGAACGAAATCTTATCCTTTTAATTGTGCACCCCTGTTGGCTGACCTATATCTGTTCTCTTATGAATACGACTATATGCAGGCGCTTTCAAAAACCGATCAATTCAAATACAAGCGTCTAGTCCGTCATTCATAATTCAGCCGTCGTCCATTAGAGAATATCCGCGTCCATAATCCAAAGACCTATTCCATATCCATATGGGATATGGATATTCCATATCCATGCCCGTTCCTTCTCATTCACCAAACGCTATATAGACGATCTTCTCGCTGTGAATAATCGCTATATAAATGACGCAGTGAAGGATATATATCCACCTTCACTGGATTTGAAGGAAATTACAGATAGCCCTACAGGCACATCATATTTAGACCTATATCTCTATAAAAATGAAGCGGGCCTTTTCTCTCGTCGACTTTATGACAAAAGAGATGATTACAATTTCGACGTCGTAAACTATCCCTTTCTGGACAGTAATATTCCAGTGGGACCTGCATATGGCGTATACATATGACGCCTAGTAGCATTTGCTAGATCCTGTGTTAAATGTGACAATTCTAATCAAAATCACAAAACATTGTTGCAGAAACTTATAAAACAGGGCTACACCACCAAGCGCCTCCACTCAAAGTTTCTCAAATTTGGCGATACATATCGCATGCTGATAGCAAAATACGAGCGTAGCATGCAAGATCTATGGCGTTACGTTTCGTAACTTGTGTCTAATTCCGCTTAACCCGGGGCTAGGGGCCGTATGAACCCATGTACTTCAAGATCCTCATGGTACTCATATGAACAGTCACAATCAAAGCGTGACTGAGATACATCATTTTTAGATGACGATTTTACAACGAATATTATGGATTAAGAATACTGATCAGCGATACGGATTTGATATTTTTGGAACATCATGATGTCTTGCCGGCATCATTGAAAACTGTTGACCGCTTCTCTCTTGCAGCAAACAAGCCTATGTTTATGTATACTATGATTGTCTTTTTGAATTTGGTGCTAATACTGTTATATGGAATATGGAATAGGTCTTTGGATTATGGACGCGGATATTCTTTAATGGACGACGGCTGAATTATGAATGACGGATCAGACGCTTGTAATTTTATTTTTTGCAATTCCATTTCATCAGACAATGCCACCAACTGTTTTTACACCAATAAAAGCCATTAGGTTTCATGCATGACAATTTGTTAGAATATGCAATAAAATCTGTGAAAGATTGATGAGCGTATACCAGTCTATTACAAAGGCAAAGTAGTAGGACATCAAATGAATCAGAACTCACAATCAAACTGTCCGCGATTGATCAATACTCAGTATGCGAGTCACTATTGATTGTCAGTTCACTATTGAAGTCCAAGTCTCGAATGTCTTGGTTAACTATCAACATTTAGATGCTCTGAATGCTCGGAGTAGAACGCAAATATATACAATGGTATTCGCGCGAAGACAATTTGCGCAATTTACCTCATTTCTGTTTGTGAAATTTCAAACCTTTGGTATGCCATTAAGGGCATTACAGCTCGACATCGGCATTATAGCTCGACATCGATATTAGACTGCATCAAAGTTGAACTGATGCCGTAAAGTAGAATATGGTCTATCATAATGAAGCCTTTAAGAAACAAGATGTGTTGCAGCATTACCACTACCGTCATCCGATTTTCATAAATTGACAAATCCGTGCATAACATGGGTAGTCCTGTAGCATTCTATAATTCATAAAAATAGCATCCTATAATAGCATCCTATAATTAATTGATTCGCATTAGATATAGTTGTGTACCCAATTGCTTGACTGCTAACCACATAGCATGGTGACAACTGGTATCTCCTCGGTCAATACCGCCACGTGTTTCCGAGATTCTTTTGTAATAATCGGTCTATAATTCATATAAGCAATAGGGCTAACGGAACTCTAGATAATGCAAGCTACACATACTCTCTAAAGTAATTAGATTGATTGATCTATTCGATTGAATATTCCATCTACATGTATTTCAATCTAATTATTTTAGAGAGTAGTTGGAGAAAAGAAAATGCTCCCGTTACGATTGAAGAACTAGTCCATCCATAATTCATATGTCTCAGTATATTCTTATTTCGCCATGACCGCAACTGAAATCGATACTCAAATATATCGCTGGTAAATTTAATGAACTTTATTTTGAGAGTTAACCCTACCTGGCCTGGGTAAGGGGGGAGGGGCAATTTCCGCCTCCGCCCCACTGTTAGTTTTTTGCTCCTATCTCCGGAACTACAAAACATTGAGAGCTGAATCTGCCTGACTTTGTAGATTATCATATTGGGGTCATTTTGAGCCAATCTGCATGACCCCTCGAGCAGAGGATCATGGGTAAATTCAAAATGGCGAACATGTGGGGTACCAGAAAAGTGATTTTTTTTCGTCATATTTCTTCAATGTTGTTGTTTTCTGTATGGAAAAGTGGTTAAAACCTATTTTATTTCATTTATTTAATATAGAAAATGTGACGAATGTAAGACTAGCAAGTTGCTAATGTTCATCTAAACTTCAATCTGCGGAGTACGACTTGTAGCACAAAATTTAAAATATCGGAACCAATTGCATGGCGACCTAACTCATGTTTGGCCATGAATGGGAAAACTCAAGTACGTTCAGCCTATGTGCAGATCATTGTTCGCGGGTCCCACTCTCACAGAAGAGCAATTCATTCTTCTCTCAGAAATATCAGGTCATATTCATATTCAGATTCGACCAGGGGCCATACAAAATAATCATTTTTTCATACTTACTGCCGTTAACCAATATTGAATATACACAGAAAAGGACGCGAATTATATATGGACGAACACTGGCTGATGAATGTCTGATTTTACGATTAGCGCTGAAAGTGACATTTCGACGTAGCCACTATGGCAAGCCGTTTCAGCATTTAATCGGTTACTCCACATAGATTGAAAAGTTTTATACATATGTGGAAAACTTTTTCACTTATGTATAAAATAATTTTACATATGTATAAATCTTTTCCACATATGTTTCAAAACTTTTCAACATATGTGGAGTAAATGCGCACTTTTACACATATGTGTAATTAATTACACATATGTTGAAATCTTTTTGACATATGTGCAAAAGTTTTCGACATCTGACAAATAATCGATTAAATACAAAAACGGCTTGCCATAGATCACAACCCTCCGCTTACATTCATGAGACAGTTGCATACAGCTTACACATTTTCCAATCCTAATCGATTCAACTGTGGATCAGTTCCCTCAGAATGTTAGTAGACAAGTGGATGCAAGCCTAGTCAATCAGCTCTTCTAGTGTTCAAAGCAAGAGTTGGTGATGAATCTAAGACTTCATCAAGATAAACTTTTAGCTGGAGAAAAAAAGTTATACTTGATGCTCCCAGGAATGGATTTGATTTATTTACCCCAGTTAATTAAAACCATGCTCACGACCAAGTTCCGCGGTTCACACTTTCTCTTAGTATGGCTTCTCAAAGAACAGATGTTCAACAGATGGCCGGATCAATCCAATCAGGTTCTCCTGAGATACATCAATCGGGGTAGTCCGGACATGGGCATAAACCTGCAGAGCATTCGCGTTAGCAACACCGGAATTATAGTGTTGTATTTGGTTGAGGTAAGTGCTCGGATGTAGATTCTATTAATACCCCATTAGTGAGTCCCTTCAGAAGGGATGCCAACATAGATTACAAATGTTCTGTGAGAAATAGGTCTGCTCCGGCATCGAGCGCCTCAGCCGAGTGGTATTATTTTCAGCCAAATATAATTTTCTGAGGATACAAGAGATATGTTCAACTATTAAAGTGGTCAAGGGTTTTCTTCTGAACTTGCGGGTGTTGGCATTAGCGGGTGGTCTTGTTCAAGTACATACTTTCCTGTCTATGACTGAAGATAACCCAGTTAAACCGCAACTTGTGAAGTCCACGGTGAAGTGGGAAGTCAACAAGAATTTGTCCGAATACTCAAACTGTCAGATTGGTGTTATGGTCACTTGAAAGTGTGGGAAACCGATTTGATTGAAATTGTAGTTTTAGGGCCGCTTACGATATTGTGTGAAACCTTATTAAACGCACCTTCAAAAGCGTAGTGGAAAATGATGCAGGTGTACTGACAAGAATTACAACACATATAAGGGAAGTGGGAAGAGGAGTCATATTAAAACAGAGAAAGAGAAAACATGTAGAGAGGTTATCTCGAGGTATGTTTTGCCACAACTTGAGGGAGTCAGGAGCATCATAATCAAATCCGCAATAACAAGGCTTCCGACTACAATGTCAGGAAATGGCGTGTCCTAGCATCAGTGTATATTCCCTATATAGATTGATCCTGATTGTTCTGTCGCTGCAACTGTCGGTGTATCTGTCAGCGTAAAAGGATTGCCGTCGAACACAGGCGACATTTGAGTCTAGATTAATCAAGTAGTCATAACATGAAACCGTGCTGTCACGTCTTGTCCTCTTATTGTCATCGGCCGCGGGATATTTCCTCGAGCAAAAAATAAGTCGTCATAAATCGTTCGCGAGAATATCAATTAAAAATAGCAACCGTTGGATCCGGCATTCAATATTCAGCCGTGGTTCGTAGAAAAAATTCCGGGTCATAAAACCCTGAAAATAAACAATGCCGTCTGTCGCTTTGTGGATTTTTAAGCATTTATCCATATACGATCCGTCGCTTGTCTGCGTGTCAGGCGAACATATATATGATAGTGGAAAATATAAACCTGATCTGTTAGTACTCCAACCCACCCGCGACGCTGTTGGTGTACCCGTCTGTTTCGCGAACTGGGAGCTAAAACTAAGTAATCAGCATTGTTTTTTGGCGTATTAGTCCCTGAGAATATGCGTCAGGTAATCTTGTGATTCCACAATACAAGCGTCGAGTCCGTCATTCAATATTCAGAGTACGGCTTATAGCGGTGGATCACCAGAGTTAAGCAATGTTCAGCTCGGTCAATACTTGGATGGGTGTATTGGCTGGGCTGATCAGTGTCCAGGGTAATAGGAACTGTGAGCACTCTCGTGTTCTGGCACATGGATGCACCATCGTGATATGACTGGAACAAGGTTGAAAACGACGTTAAACCCTACTAATCACTCATTCGCTCACCTTTCAATGTTCAGCCGTAGTGCTTGAAAGAATTTTCGCGTCCATAATACAAAGATATAATTCATATAATAGCATTAGCACCCAATTAAGAGAATAAATCATAGTGTACATACAACTAGGCTAATTTCCTGCAAAAGAGTAGCGGTCAACAGTTTCCAATGATGCCAGCAAGACAGCATGATGTTCCAAAAATATAACATTCGTATCGCTGATCTGTACTCTTAAACCATACGATTTTTTTTGTAAAGTCGTTATCTAGGGAATGATGTATCTCAGTCACGATTTGATTTGATAGCTTGATGGAGAAACATAGATGTTATGCTTATCCATACATTACGACAAACGGGAGATTAGAAATAAGATGATTATTTGTCTGTAAGACAATTTGTTCAGATATGTGTCGGTTTAGCCAAGAAATACGATGTAGAATTGTATTGATATTTCAGTGTAAATTAGGATATACCTGTATCACAATTTTCTTATATATATATATTTATATAGTTATGCTAGAATAATTGCCAATTCCTGCATATGGGTCTATTAGACGTTAAATATCTTTAGGTAATATAACCCCCGTCTTGTAGACACTATCAAATTAATTTTGAATTCCATGATAACACTAAACATGTGAATAGTATAAATTGAGAGCACTTGGTGCACGGTGCAGTTTCACATAATGAGGAAGAGTTTAATGTTTGTCTGTCATTTGGTTTAAACACGAACAGATTTTTCGAGTGATTCATTGCATGTCAGTCAGTCTGGACAATTCAGCCGGAGGAAAGAACCCGCTGTTTGACAAGAGGTCATAGGGAACTTTTATCAAAGCCAAACACACGGCATTTGCTCGGTCATCAGTGAAGTTAGCTTCATAACATCCTGGCTAATAGGACGAATCCTTTCCTCGCTCGGTTTATTAAGCTTTTCGCAGTTGAATTCACACTGACATATATGGACTGATTGAGTGACCGTAGAGGTTCTCTGAAAGACCCGTGCTAATCGACACCAATGAGACACCGATAAATTGGCCAGCATATCATTCCTATCAGATTCAATGTTAAACCTAACAAATCAGCGATCGTCAGCTAATGGTATCGATCTTATCGACTATGACTCTTCCAGTGAAGTGAATTTTTCTTGGCCTATTCAACATGATTTATTGAGAACAACATTTCAGTACCCTGGCGGATAAGGTGCTCACTTTATTGTGCGTTACATAATTTCTATCCGCGACATGTTCCCTAATGTATCGCTAGTTTTCCCAACAGAAAAACGGCGCGTGACATTCAAGCTTGTGAGTAATTTTAGTCCAAATATTCAAGATAATGGATTCAAAATTTAAAAATCCTTGTTATTTCGGAGGTGAGTGAGTGAGTGAGTGATTAGGATTTAACGTCATTTTCATTCATATCACGACGGTGCCTACATGTGCCGTAACACGAGAGTGTCCACAGTTCCTATTATCATGGACAATGATCAGCCCAGCCAGTACAACACCCGGTGACTCACCCAATTTTTGACCATAGTCGATATATGGACTCAATTACGGTAGTACAGTAAATGCCACCGTTTCTACAAGCAAGTATCACGGGTCTAGAGTGTAACGCTGGCATACATGTCAGTTTTGCGAAAGTTTAGAAAGTCAAGACGGTGTTTGCCGAATACACAAGCTGTGCCGTTGTCGCTATGGGCACTTACAAACGTTGCAGGTCCTGTATCATAACACTGATAGATGCTATAGTGGTTTGTTTTCAAGCAATTAAAGGTACCATTAAAAGGGAGGTGGAAAACGATGCTGGCGTGTTGACAAACGTTTATATGACCCCAAAGACAAATATACTGACTGCATAGTACAAAAGACATCAAAAGAATCAAAAGTGATGTCTGTGATTTTTATGTTCCCAGTCACGATTTTATTGTAGATGTTCATGTGAACATTTTCAACTGTATGCCAACATGGCCCCTAGCACCAGCTTTAGTGATGAGCGGTATTATATACAAATATTTCAAGGCGATGATGTAATATCCCTATCAAGTCGTCTGATGGAAAATGATGAACTATGTAACCGCCAGATAGAAAAAAACGGCCCAAAGAAGGGAGTATTTTTTTTCAGAATACCAGCGAGACCCGACGCCGACCAAGCGCTTCATGTTTACACGTCACCAAACTGCAATCACAATGATCTGTACAGAGGGCAAGCCTCGGGGACAAAACGTCCACCAGCAGAATCTCGCCAGTCAGACAACAGTTAAACGCAACATAGAAATCTAGGTGGAAAACGATTGAGGCTTACTGACAAGAATCATATGCAATCGCATCCGCCATAACAAGAATTTCGGCGGCAAAGATAGGAAATCGCGAGTCCTAGCATCAAGGTATAACAGGCATGGAATGATCTGGTTCGTCCGTCTCGGATATTGTCAGAGTAAAATGGATTGCCGTCAAATACAGGATACACCTATACCCGAGAACGTTAATTGACGAAATCATGTAGGAACAAGTTGAAGTATGCCAAGGGCTATTGCCAACTTTGTGTATAGGTGTCTATCAGACTCTAGTAAACTCTTGTCTCTTCAACCTTTCTGGTAATAATCTTTGGGGGCGAAATTACTCATTGATGTGTCCCGATCAGATCATTGAAGGATTCTTAGTTTTATTTTAAATATTTCAATACCAGTTCACAACATTCATTTTAGTCAGTAAAGCCTTTCTAAAGTGAAACTGGGACTGTTGTTGTCGATCAAAGAAGTGTACTCGTTCCACAGTATCAAAGCAAATGTTTATGCTATAATGTCTCTGTTTCATTGAACGCCGTACTGATCGATGCAAGTTGCTCTCTATTCATATAAAGCAAACTGAAATATACAATGATCTATTCTGTGCGCCTGTACTTATAGATAATTCCTCTGTGTCTTATCCCATATGTTGTGTCTTTCAGATATAGTCGAATTCCTGTTAATTCTGAAATATGCTGCAAGCTGTGGGAAATTCTACTCGTGCTGCGTGTTTGACTTGGCAATATTCCAGATATTTGGCTTTTGCTGCGTATCAATAACAATGGATTCGCAAACTCACCGCAAAATAAAACCAGAAAACGTGAATGTTCTTGAGAACTCTAGCCAGCCACCGAATTTTGAACCGAGGCAGATTTTACCAAGGCAGTATAATCCCAGGATAACAATACACCAATGTTTGCTGATCACTACGGATAGCTTTCGTAGAGGAGAGAGAGAGAGAGAATTAAGGTTTAATGTCGCGTTCAGCAATATTTCAGCTAAAAAGCGACGATCAAACAAAATTCTAAGTACACAAGCCAATAACTTAGTAATCCAACACATTACAACATACACATATTAAAACTTAAGCAAGAAACCGATTTCTCTCAAATTACAAGCGTCTAGTTCGTCATTCGTAATTCAGCCGTCGTCCATTAGAGAATATCCGCGTCCATAATCCAAAGACCTATTCCATATTCCATATAACAGTATTAGCACCAAATTCAAAAAGACAATCATAGTAGACATAAACATAGGCTTGTTTCCTGCAAGAGAGAAGCGGTCAACAGTTTTCAATGATGCCGGCAAGACATCATCATGATCATAACCCAAGACACAGTCCTCCCTCCCCCGATTAAAAAGATCTTCCAAAATAGTCGCTCGATAAAAAAGCATCTCTTACAATCTTAAAATCTATGCAGTCGATAAGGTTTTACCGTGAGATCTTGGTGGCATGGAACACACCTTGGGACTGACTTTTTTAGTAAAATATTCGTGAGTTAATCGTGTATGGTCGATTCTACATCGCCTGATCATGGCTTGATCGAAACGTTTCTGACTGTTCAGATGAGTATAGCCTACATGGTTTTTTTAACTCATGAAGAGGACTTTCCATTGTGCAAACAGACAGCGCCATGGCAGTTCGCATACCAACATAACAATACACATGCAGGATTGATTGAAAATAATTCAGTTTGCACGTGTAAATGGATTGCTCACTGTCTGTCTGGCGTTTGGAAGAACTACATGAGCAAACCTACTGACTGCATCTACCTCATATCGTGGACAATTAGCCTGTGGAAATGACATAGGTGTTGGCACTTCTGGTCGTTTATCAAGCCAAGCACACGGCCTGTCTTGGTATAAGTGAAGATGGTTTCAAATCACGCTGACAATGGGCTAGTTCTTTGCTCACTCGGTTCATTATTAAAGCGCTTAGCATTTGGATTTACACTGGTAGCAATTTACTGATTGAGTGGCCTTCAGAGGCTCTTTGAAAGACCCATGCTGATCTCAATCATCGAGTGATCGATAATTTGTCCGCATATCATTCCTATTACATTCAAAATTAAAGCGAACACATCATCGTTCGTCGGCTAATTCTATCAATCTCATCTAGTTTGACACAGGTCCCATTACATTTCAGTTCGGGGAAAATTCTACTTCGCTCGAATAACCCATTCTTGTTATTTGGTAAATATTTATTGTTAAACAAAATGGTAAATTTGACTAAATTTCTTGCCAATGCCAGTAAAATAGGAATAACATGCGAATATGTAAAAAATGGTGGTTTCTACCGGACAGAAGCGGTCAGCAGTTTTCGGCGATGTTCTTCACATAAAATCCTAATCACTGACCATTATTCTCCACCCAAATGAATGTCCAAGTCGTTTTCCAGAGTAAGTGTCTCAGGCAGCATTTTAATTCCTATTCCTATCTATTCTCTGTTCAATCGTCGTCAATTTGTTTCTGTCGGCCCGATATCCACACTAGAGTAGCTATATTCCAAAGTTTCAAGAACATCCATTCAAAATGGAAGAAGTTCTTCAATATGAGACATATAATTTCGAAAACACCATGACATCGACCCATCAATGCTATAATATTCGACCGGGTCGACATACAAAATGATACACAAGGTCACAAGGTGATTTGCTTCAATTATAAACGAATTGATTTTAGACTAAAATACAAATATCGAAATAAGCATGGAAACTTTTTCACTGCCTTGAGTGAATCCAGAATCGTCATACCGGCGAAAAGATCGGACAATGAAATTATATTACGTACAAAAGTTTCTGACTACCGCTTCTTCTACCGCATATGACAGAGCTAGAGTGCAATACTAAATATGTCAAATTCACGTATTTATTTTCGTGTGAATGAGAGAATCTGAATGGCCTGCATTGCAGTTGGATGGTAGGTTTTAGTAAAAATTTGCACTGAACATGCTATTTTTTAAAACAACATGGTGACTATTCAATTTATTTGCTTATATTTTTATGTCTTATTGATTGATATTCGCCACAAAAATGGGTTACTCGCCATATTGATTTTCTGTAAAGAGTTTATTGCCAAAATTGCATGTTAAAAGATAGGAATATAGGTAGGCTGAAATTCAAGTGTAAATTCGAGTTTTCCGTCAGATAGGTACAATTTTAATCATGAGAGGTTTAAGGGATGTTTTCATTCTCAACTGATATGAATGTTCATTTGTCTATAAGTGTCGGTCTTGCGGATTATAGCGAGCGAATGGCGGTTAAAGGCGGAGTGAGTGAATATGATTTAACGTCGTTTCAACACTATTTCAGTCATATCACGACTATTCGATTTCACACCTGGGAACCCCAAGGGTGCCCCAGTTAGTCACCTCTTACGCCAAGCGATCTGAGAGGCTGAGGCCTATTCTAACCATGACCTGAAGTGTGCACGACGACACCCCAGGTCATTTCCCGGGAGCTCCATGGGGCTGGCGGTTAAAGAAAGGTAGATATGGAATCGTATAGGCGCAAAAAGAAACGGTACTGTCCAATCTTGCTCTCGCATCAGCTAACGGGATTCTTTCGATGTTAGCTTCAAGTTAAGGAAAATTTTATTCGTGCCAAATTAATATTGTCAAATTGTTTAACAGAATTTATAGCGTTGATACTGCTTGCCATACTCATAGTAACATACTTGGCGTTGTCTCACAGGTAAGGTTGAATTCCAAGATAATTAAGGGATCGTTTCCATTAATCGTTTTTTCTTCAGTCGCGATTTTTCTTCAATTTTCTCGATTGAAAAACGATCATTCGCGAATCAGTCGCGAGGATATCGAGAAAAAAAATGAGAAAAAACGATTGAACCTTTTCTGGAAAAAACCATTCTCTCGCGATATCGTTTTTGAATCGTTTACCCATGCGCGATCCGTTCTTGATCGCGAATCTTCAATCGCGAGAGAATCGTTTTTTTCAAGGCGCGAGAGAATCGTGAGGCGGAGTGATATTTGACACATAGGCAGTGTTGCCGTCGTACGCCGCTCTATCCGCGAACTGGGAACTACATGTAATGTTGATTGCGGATTTGTCCATGGAAAAACCCATATTACTATACTATACTGTATAAATGCGTAAGATAACCGAATAATATATATGATTCACGATCTATAGTCTCCTACAAGCCGAAGTAGGGCGTATGCTGGAAATATCTATACATATACCTGTACCATGCATCCCGTGACGTTCGCGCTCAGATTTACTCTGACGAAGCGTAAATGACAAAATTACATGTTTATTCAATAATCGTGTGAGTCGACAATGTATTAATGTTCAGTCATTCCCTTCATACTTTCGATAATTTCCTCATATATTCATGCAACTTGGTATAAACAATACAGGATGATAGTCACAATATCTTGTTTTGTAAATACCGGGTACAGGTCATAAGTGGATTTGAGTTCGTCATTGATTGAATTATCAGAATGATTACGGCACAGGCTTGATAGAGGTGTGAATGGGCGCATGGCGATAACCCAGAACAGCTTAGCCCTCCAGCCGAGAATTTCTAGGTTAATTAAGGTGAAAAATAGTGTAATTAAATATGTATATTTTGTTATAGTAAAACATACATTAGGAAAGGGTATCCATTCATGTTTTGGTATAGTTGTTAAACTATTGAGATGTGAATAAGTTCAAAAAATCACCATCAAGTTAATTTTATTTATTATAAGAATATTTGCGGCAGTGATTTCATATTTATATCAAATACATATCACAATGGTGATTGAATGGCATATAACGGTTGGATTCGCATATGTACAATACTTTTTGTTTTAATTTTATATTTTGATAAATGAACTATGAATGATTCCAAAGGGAAGCTCAAAGCCGAAAACCAACTGAATATTATATAATTTCATCTCTTACTGGATTAACCAGTTGTGAAATTTTTTACAAATAGCCCGCGCTATATATTAATAATTAAGTGCTTTCGAAGACTCAAAAGCCCCGTATGACAATGGTATATTCAATACAGCGCCATCTATCTACACAAGGAAAATGGTGATCGTAGGACAAAAAACCACGCGTACAGCGATAATCTGACGAATCAACTGAAAATTTCAGCCCGCACAGATGCCAAAAACGTTCACGAAAAATACTACACAAGAAATCTGGAATAATACCAGCTTTAAAACACAGAAATACCCAAAATAATAGACGAAATTGCAAGTGCAAATGCCTGTGTCCCGTACAAAATATATGTAAATATGAAGTTATAATTATATGCATAATCATTATTCCTATGTATATATATAGATATTTTTTTTCAATTTCCTTCAATATCCCCATCGTATCTATATAACCGCCAACTGTACAGAAACACGCTATAGTTTTACACTGGGCAAAGAATGGAAAAGGAAGAAGAAAAAATGATCGAACTTTATATAGTCTGACTGAAGTGTTAGGAACTCGAACGTGTATGCGGGTCAGTCAGGCTGAACCAATGGCGTACTACTTTCGGCTATAATCCTCAATCGTTTTTTTTTAATCGTTTATATTTTCTCGATTAAAAAGCGATTGAATCCCGATATCGCTTTTTATTCGCGAGAATTTTCTCGATTGAAAAACGATTGCCAACAGAAAAAAAAACCATTCGAACAGCGATCGCGAATGAATCGTTTATTTTGAAGAAAAAACCCCATTCCCTCGCGCCTTGGAAAATCGCGACTTCGAGAAAATTTGACGAAATAAACGATTCATTCGCGAACGATAATTGGAAACGGTGCCTAAAATGCAAATAAAATTAATTTACAGCACTACGTTTTACGTAGTAAGAAAGTATGTCTGGGATTTGGTTTAAGAATGTACGCTGGTGGTGAATCAAAGTATTTAGCTCTTAGAAAAAAATCACGAATGGACAAAACCATTTACTGCTTGATAACCAAGATAACATAGCGAATAGTCCTGGTTTTGACGCATATTCATGAAAATATCATATAAATGGAGTTTAACTTTTTCTTAAATTCCAACTGTTTCAAGATAATCACAACGTCTATCAAAATTTATCAAATTGAATGGATGTTGGTGCGCAATATTCCCGGCTAGTAGACTTTGACAGGAAATCCCTATCTCTTGACCCAGGAAAGGGAGATATCCTACAAGGAAAACCAGGCAAAATATGGGGAAATGGCCACCAAAGATCACCTTAGATAATCGAACAGATCTAGGAATAAATATTTTGAGTCAATCTTTTGATAATATTAATGAAAAATATTAAAACTGGTCAATTGTATGTATATGCGATCTTACGTTGTGGTATTCAACAAAAGACCTTTAACAGAGATATTGAAGAACGAACGGGGGAAAAACCTCTATAAAGTGAATCACATCAATTCAGTCTGGGACAGGGAATTGAAATTAAAAAAAATGCATTAATACATGTGCACTATACAGATTGTGTGGGAAGGCAGTTCACTGAACAAAACACAAGTTAGTGACTGACCGATTCCATTAATGGGTCAAAGTTCTTGAAGGAATGCTTGCCTCATGCTTCTGATAATTTGAATCCTAATCCACCATTTTATTCAAGGACGGGTTCTCTAACGGGTTCTTTGATCTCTGTTGAAGGTGTTTTGGTCAACACCGCAACGTAAGTTCGCAAATACATAACATTATCCACTGGCAACCCAGAAATATGACCGATTGCATTTCAATCACAATCTGAACAGTTCGGCTTGGAAATACCGCCGTGGTAAACAAGTGACCCAGGGGCAATTCTGCTCGTTTATCACGGCAAAACACAAGGCATTTGCTCGTCATCAATGAAGTTGGCTTTATGACATGATGACAAATTACGACTATTCCTCTGCTCGCTCGGTTTATTAAGCGTTTCGCAGTTGGCATCACACTGTCAGGAATTCAATGATTGAGTGGCCTGTGGAGGTATTTTGAAAGACCGGTGCTAATCGGTCCCATCGAGAGACCTAAAATTGGTCCAGCATATCATTGCCATTGCAGTCAATGTTAAACCGAACAAAGCGGTAATCGTCAGCTCGAGTGATTTTTGTCTTCGCCTAGTGGATGTCTTTATTTCGAGTAGATGCATTATCAAATTTCATGAACATCGAAGGAATGACACATTGTTTGCCATGTCATTTCCAAGGAGCTGTGACGTTGATTCATCGATGTTATAACATACGATCTGGTCGCCCGATGTCAAGTGGGAAATGACATGGAAGCTAGTCGTGATTTTCTATTGATTTTAAATGGATTTTCTTAAAACTAACAGTTGAAACTACTCTAGATATATCAGGATAGTGTTCAGAGTAGCAAGCGTAAGATCCGATATTCGACATTCAGCCGTCGTCCATTTCCGCATCGATAACCGAAAGACCTATTTCGTATGACAGAAGAGCACCTGTTCCAGGTGTGTACGAAATTAAAAATAATGAAAAAATAATATGGTTTCCCACAAGAATGAAGCTAGACAGCAATGTTCAAAGATGTCGACAAGACGTGATGATATTCTATAAATAAAGTCCTAATCAGTGACCTTCATTCTTTATCCAACAGAATTTCAAAGTCGTTCATTTGAACATCATGGAGATATAACACATCTGAATTAGACAATTAGATGTTACGATGCAAGCGTCTAGTCCGTCATTCAATATTCAGTCGTCGTCCATCAAAGAATTTCCGCGTTCATTATCCAAAGATCTAATTCATATAATTGCATTAGCACCAAATTAAAAGATTAAATAATAGTATGCATAAAATTAGGCTAGTTTCCTGCAAGTGAGTTTTCAATGATGGCAAGACATCATGATGGTCCATAAATATCAAATCCGAATCGCTCATCAGTATTCTTAATCCAGATGATTTTCATTGCAAAGTCGTTATCTAGAGTATGATGTATCTCAGCCACGCTTTGATTGTGACTGTTGATATGAACCCTATGAGGATCTTAAAATACATGGTTTCATACGGCCACTAGCCCCGGGATAAGCGGCATTAGACACAAGTTACGAAACGCAGTGCCAGTGATCTTAAAGGCCACGATCGTATTTTGCCGTCAGTTTGAGAAACTTCGAATGGAGGCGTGTGGTGGTATAGCCCTGCTTGGCAAGTTTTTGGAGTAATATATTGTGACATGATCAACATCGTCACAATTATGCCCGTGATCTAGCAAATGCTGCCAAGCGAGATATGTATACGTCGGATGCATCTACTTCAGGAGTATTACTGTACAAGCGTCTAGTCCGTCATTCATAATTCAGCCGTCGTCCATTAAAGAATATCCGCGTCCATAATCCAAAGACCTATTCCATATCCATATAACAGTATTAGCACCAAATTCAAAAAAGACAATCACAGTATACATAAACATAGGCTAGTTTCCTGCAAGAGAGAAGCGGTCAACAGTTTTCAATGATGCCGACAAGACATCATGATGTTACAAAAATATCAAATCCGTATCGCTGATCAGTATTCTTAATCCATATAATCGTTCTAAAGTTCTAGAGAATGGTGTATCTCAGTCATGCTTTGATTGTGACTGTTCATATGAGCACCATGAGGATCTTGAAGTACATGGGTTCATACGGCCCCTAGCCCCGGGTTAAGCGGAATTAGACACAAGTTACGAAACGTAACGCCATAGATCTTGCACGCTACGTTCGTATTTTGCTATCAGCATACGATATGTATCGCCAAATTTGAGAAACTTTGAGTGGAGACGCTTGGAGGAATAGCCCTGTTTTATAAGTTTCTGCAACAATGTTTTGTGACGTTGATTGAAATCGTCACAATTAACACAGGATCTAGCAAATGCTACTAGGCGAGATATGTATACGCCATATGCAGGTCCTACTGGAATATTACTGTCCAGAAAGGGATAATTTACGATGTCGAAATTGTAATCATCTCTTTTGTCATAAAGTCGACGAGAGAGAATGCCCGCTTCATTTTTGTAGAGATATAGATCTAAATATGATGTATCTGTAGTTTCCTTCAAATCCAGTGAAGGTGGATATATATCCTTCACTGCGTCATTTATATAGCGATTATCCACAGCGAGAAGATCGTCTATATAGCGTTTGGTGAATGAGAAGGAAGGGCTTTGAATGGATCGGTTTTTGAAAGCGCCTGCATATAGTCATATTCATAAGAGAACAGATACAGGTCAGCCAACAGGGGTGCGCAATTAGTACCCATTGGAATACCTATATGCTGTTGATATATTGTGTTGCCAAATTTCACATAGATATTTTTAATGAGAAATTCAAGCAACTCTATAAACAAAGAAACATCCCATGAATGATATCTCTTGTATGTAGTAGAGCTAAAGAATGCTTTATGGCTTCCGACAATAATATATCCACGATCAGTTTTCTTGAACACAGATACTATGCAGTGTCACTGCTGTGACCATAAATAGAGCCAGTGTATTAGAGAAAAGGTCCCAGATAGGAATTCCGACATCTGTTACTATTCATACGACCGAATATATAACCGGACTAGGGTAAAACGCTATCAAACATGCAATGTCAGTGTAGGGAGTCAAGAAGGTGTTTGCCGAATGCTGAACATTTGCTCAAATTACAACACATATAAGGGAAGTGGGAAGAGGTGCCGACATACTGACAGAGCCACATGACTGCACAGTATAGTCTTTTGCTTAACCTATTCTAAAGCACATACCAAGAATCTAACGATTCGTGATCAACCTATCGCTATGGTCACTTGGGAGAGCTTCATTAAAATTGAACGCAACATGAAAAGACTGGTGGATAACGATGCTGGCGTACTGACGAGAAGTCATATGACCCCACAGACACTATACTGATTGCAAATTTCTAAAAACATCACAAAAAGCAAAGGTGATAAATGTGATGATTTTAATCCCAGCCATGCTTTTATTGTAGCTATTCACGTGAACAATACTGAATAACATACCGTTTATCAACACCAAGTGACATAATCTCTTGTTTTGTTTCATACAAGTTGAAGTGTGAGGAGCATAACAATCACATCTGCCATAACAACGCCTCTGGCGAAAACGTCAGGAAATGACGCGTCGTGGCCTCAGTGTATGCTCGACAGGAAATGATCTGGAATGTTTGTCAATGCAGATCCTATTCCAAAACCGATTGCCGTCAAACGTATCCGACATTTATGACACGGGAACGAACTCTGTTTAAAAGTAATTTAAATTTCACAGTGGGAAGGCACAATCTGTTCTCCTGCCAACTTATGTATCATGACATTACCTACAAGAAAATGTTACAAGTCTATTTCTATTGTCAAGTTGCTGAATAAGACTAGGAAAGCACTGGCTTTCTTTCGCATCCACAAGAGTTGGTAATTCAGATGAAGCATTAAGAAAAATCAGAACGATGAAAAATTTCGGTACGCTTTAATAACGACCAGCGAATTTCTGATCAATTCTAATAGTCTTATTTCAAAGGTTCAAATATAGATTCGCCGTTTTAAATATTTTCTTCTTGAGAACTTTTGCGAGTGATACAAACCATCTTCACGTAGACAAGTATTTTCAGATCACAGTACAGCGTTGAGGGTGTTGGTTGAAGATGCTACATTGGAAACGCTGAAAACGACCAAGTTTCCAAGTTCGTGTTATCAAAAAGAGTGCAGGGGTAATTCGGCAAAATGGCATGAATGTTCTGATTGGATGATGCGTTCACGAATTGCATATAATCGAAGTCTTGTTTGAAGCGATTGGTCGTTCTCTTGACAGACTTGTGTTCTTAATAAAAACTTGCATTCTACTAACGGTCACATAGATCATCACTTTCCACCAGTCAATCAATCAATCAGTTTTGAATTTGAATGGCGCATGCAATCAGTCAGGATTATGCGCGTCAGTATCATTGCATTGAGTTGTAAAATGATTTAAAGGAAAACTGATTTTAAAAACACAATAAAAAGTGGCAAAAACGGTGGGTTAAAGAAGCAACGTGAGAAATATAGTAAGAAAAAAATAGACAGATGTCTGTATAAATTCCTCAGTGTCATTAGAAACAAAAGAAAAGAAATATATATATATATAATGGACTAGATATTGCTTTAAATATGCTATTAAAAAACAACATGTAGAAAGGCGTCATTGAGACATAAAAGGAAGGAAAAATAATCGGACCAACAACCATAATATAATAATATACCAACGACCCTATTTATAAAAAATATAAAACTGAATTAAAAAGGCCAATATAGTACATGCATATTATGTTTTTGACTAAAATTAAACCCAATAAATAATTTAGATATGAGCAAGTGGTTAATAAAAACAATAATTGATATACTATCCGTACTCCTCCTGATCAACACCAGATTACTAGATAGGTCAATTATATCATTGCTCTTGTATATTCGTACCGAATACCGCCCATGTCAGAGCTAGGGACCGTGTTGGCATGCCATTCGAAATATCTCGAGTGAACAGCTAAAATAAAATGGTGGCTGAGATACAAATCTTCACAGGGATCTTTTATTCTTCTTGTGATGTTTTTAGATATGCAGTCGGACTATCGGCCTGTGGGATCGTATAACGGTCATCGTTTCCTACCACCTCTATATCTTGCGTTTGTGTATAGTTATTTGGTGTGTACCCCACTAAATCGGGTTCGTTCACATCACACTATATGATTTACATCATAATTTTAACGGTGGGGCATTTCCGTTGGTGTGCAAGATACCCAGGGCGGCTAAAGCCGTTGTGCCTCAAATAAATCCACTTGAAGTATTTATGTATTATGATCATGGTAAAGCATAGTGTTTAACCGTCATACATACAAAGTTGTTTTTACTATCAGCAGCGAGTGGTTGGTGGGTGTCCGGTGGGCACGGTTTCCTGTTGCTTCAATGTATTTTGCTAAGAAGCAACTGGAACTTGATAATGTGATGTCTAATACTGCAATATCACTTGTCTTTATTGCACCATGTAAACGTCCTGTCTATGTTTTGTATGCTGTCCTCAGTGGATGGAAGATGTCTTGTTCCATGCTGTTTAAAAGATTTCTTTTTTTAAAATAGCAGGAATGCAACTTGCTTAGTTGGTTCGTCGCGATATGACTGAAATAATGGTGAAAGCGACGTTACATTTTATTCACTCACTCACTCACTCACTTTATTATCAGCAAATTCCAAAACCAATAACGGCCAGGCCGGCGTTTGACTTCTTAGGAGAGACCGTCACTGCGTTATTCGCTATTACGTGTTATATTTGGTCAGTCTATTTCCGGAATATTGTAGGATGAGGGATATTTCCACTCAACAATATGCCGGAGGTTTTACTGTTCGGCGTGCTCATAAATCCCACAACTTTTCAATTTGAGACACGCAACAAAATGTAACTAGACGTGGACAATTATTTGGAAACTGAAACAAACCACTGGATGCTAATTCAATGAAGACATCTCAGTACATCTCAGATTGATTAAAACGTTGATGTATTATGTTGTACTGGTTTTGTTTGGAATATAATGACCGCCTTAGTTAATATTATCATGTAATAATTTTTTGATGGAGGCCAACATTAAACATCGAAAATTTATTGCACTATTATAGTCGCCAAGAAGGTCATTAAGTCTATTCTATCATGCAAAATGATATCATTCCTCAATTCAGACGCGGGATGGGAAATTTTCTCCGAACTTATCCCGTGTTCAGAATTTAGTGAATTGGTTTTGTAGAACATTCTCGCGACTGTTGTTCGTTCACGAGATGCAGCTGTGTAGAAACCGCCCACTGCGATGGATATGAACCAAGCGTCGCTCGGCTTGCAACAATGCGACTCAAGAATGGGATGTCATCCATTTCGGACGTGGATGAAATAGATCATAACAAACAAGTGAAGATTGTCATATAGAAAGCTTAGTATGTTTCGAGGTTTGGACCAATCAGCGCACGGTTATAAGGTGGAGCATGCTAGAATTCCCAATCATATGCTGGCCAATTCGGTGGGACATAAGAAAAGAGTTTCGAAGGCACTTATTGTCGCGTATAAACAGCCAAGCACGAGGCATTTGCTTGGTTATCGGAAAAGCTGGCTGTGATACTAGGTGCCTAATATAATACGTCGATTGCTCAGCTCACACGGTTTATTAAACCTTTCGCAGTTGGATGGGCATTGGCAGGGATTAGCTCATTAAGTGGCCTTCAGAGGTTTCGAAAAGGCCCGGGTTAATTATCTGCACGGATAGACCGATAATTATGTCACCAAAGCAATCGGCTTGGATTAGTGTTAAATCGAACCGATCACCGATCATCAGCTAATACTTGTCGATGTCTCCCATCCTGAGAGCATTTTTTGTTCGCTTAGCTGAAACTGACATTAACCACCTTGGAAATCTAGACCCACTAATATCCCATTTAGGCCACTAAGAAATTGATGTACAGTGACAAATTCCCTTCCAACAGGATATTCTTACATATTCAAAAGAATTGCCATCATTTGTACTCTCGCAAATGGGGATATGAAATTTGATATTGAATATTATTACTGATATTTCTGTTACAGCGGATATTGAATTTTGTTTTCACTTTTATAGGAATCACATCAAAAGTAACGATGTTGTCTTCAGTGACGCATCATAAGACATTTCGACTGACCTTGCCACGTTAAACGATAAGATCTATGTGCAAGATCTATGGCGCTACGTTTCGTAACTTGTGTCTAATTCCGCTTAACCCGGGGCTAGGGGCCGTATGAACCCATGTACTTCAAGAGCCTCATGGTACTCATATGAACAGGCACAATCAAAGCGTGACTGAGATACATCATTCTTTAGATGACGACTTTACAACGAATATTATGGATTAAGAATACTGATCAGCGATACGGATTTGATATTTTTGGAACATCATGATGTCTTGACGGCATCATTGAAAACTGTTGACCGCTTCTCTCTTGCAGGAAACAAGCCTATGTTTATGTATACTATGATTGTCTTTTTGAATTTGGTGCTAATACTGTCATATGGAAAATGGAATAGGTCTTTGGATTATGGACGCGGATATTCTCTAATGGACGACGGCTGGATTATGAATGACGGACTAGACGCTTGTAATACAATGTGGGTCTACGGTTCTATTCAGCCTCGGTCTAACGCTCATCCACACTACAGCTGCATTCTGAAATTTAGAAGCAAAATACGAAGTTGCGCATCTGAAAACCCCTCGGCTCTGGGCGCCAGCCATTCATAATGTATTCAATTTGAAGCAAGACTTCAGGAACACCAAGCAGTCAAGTGACAAATATACAGATTATGAAAAAATTTGCCATTAGAAATGGCCTCTAAGGTTTATGTCCAATCAGAGAAGTCGGTATTCATTACATAAGTCTGTTGATGCATCGATGATGTATACCAAATTTTGTCATAGAGCATTTGAAAATTATCAGAGATAGAGATCATTAATGATTTCGCATAAATTAAAGACGGCCGCGCGGCCCATCCTTCCCACCACTCAGAGAAACTGATGTGGTTATTCATTACAAGTGTCTTGATACATGGATGCTGTATACCAAGTTTCATATAGAACACTGAAATGGTATCAAAGATATACATCATCAAAGATTTTGCATAAATTAAAGATGGCCACCAAGGTTTCCGCCCAATCAGAAACACCAGAACTGCCATTTATCGTAAGTCTATTGATGCATCGATGATATATGCCAAATTTTACATCGAGCACTCGAACGGTATCAGAGATAGAGATCATTAATGATTTCGCATAAATTAAAGATGGCCGCCCATCCTTCCTGCCACTCAGAGGAACTGATGTGGTTATACATTGCAGGTCTCTTGATACATCGATGCTGTATAGAACACTTGAATGGTATCAAAGATATATATCATTAAAGATTTTGCATAAATTAAAGATGGCCGCCAAGGTTTCCACCGAATCAGGGAAACTGGTTTGGTCATTCCTTTGAAGTTTCTTGATGCATCGATGATCTATACCAAGTTCACACACGGAACAGTGACATGGTACCTAAGATACACCAGATTAATGATTTCGCATAAATTAAATATGGCCGCCAAAGTTTCCAACCAATCAGGTCCAGATTCAATAGGGTTCTGCGTCACGCGCATACGGATGTGCACTGCAAGTTTGGTGTGCCTAGGGTAAGTCGTTCTGAAGATATCTTGGTAACGAGAAAGGTGTGACGGACGGACGGACGGACGGACAGACGGACAGACGTACATGACGACGACAATACCCTTCGGCCAAATTTTGGCCGAGGGGTAAAAACCCTTTAAGTTAATAAATGACGGCAATTCGTGTCGTTGGTGACTGTTGTGACGCCTTGTGTGACGCTTAGATCACGGGGTCCAGAATAATAATTTATAATTTGATCTGTAATTATCGCTGTCGTCGTATAGCCGAAAAACAAATGAGTGAGTGAGTAGGATACAACGTCGTTTTCAACATTTTTTTCAGTCACATCACGACGGTGCCTTCACGTACCAGAATACGAGAGTGTCCACAGTTCCTATTATCCTGGACACTGATCAGCCCAGCCAGTACAGCACCCGGTCACCCGAAAAACAAAACACTGTTGTCCATGTGTAGGGCTCATCCTCCCCACAGCGCATGCTCCATTTCGCAGGCTCATTTACCATCCCTGCCTCCAATAGCGAAAGTTGACCTTTACTACGTTGTTATGACGTATAGGGGGAAACCCACGTACGCACGGTCCAGTTTGAATCCGGCCGAGCACCTCCTTCAGTGTTGGACATGAGCGAACTACTTTTCATATGCTCTGTCCCGATAAACAGGGAAAATAATCTCCAGATAATTCTTTTTAACGCTAGGTCAACAGAGGTATTATGCAGACTTGAAAAGTAATCGAAATGTTCGGCAAACATCTATTTTACCATATATGATGTCACTTCCGGCGATGTGCGCGAAGGCCCCGAATCCGGTCTAAAAATCTGACTGGTGGCTGGGGTATTATTAGACCCCCAGCGAGGTGGTTGGTGTAGGGCTGTGCCAACCTGTAACCAACTGGGTGTGTAGATACAAGATCGAATACGATATTTCCTCTATGACTGATGAAGTGCTGGGGGATATACTTTGTTCCACTTCTCGTTAATATTTAACGACGCTGAGGACACGGGCGTCATAATCCACACGATATCGCATAAGATATCCTCAGGATAAGATTGAAACGGAGTACTTGTGACTTTGCGGTAGTTTTGAGAATGTTTAATACAGTAATTATCGCACGTTTTCTCATGTTATCGCATGACCAAATAGTACTTTTACTCCAATGGAAAAATGACAAAACAGGAAAAAAGACTAACCAAGGTTTGTACGTTGTCCGAAAAAGAAGCTTGTTTACGCACTCTGACTTCAGGCCGTATTTTCATTCCATTTATTATATGTTGTACGATACCCCGTGAATTATGCCAGCTGTCTACTCGAAGTGACAAGGAGAAGTGAAAGCTTTAGTCTGAATAAAATAATTTTATAGCTTCACAGGCACCGCCAAGTTGCGTCAGCTTTAGCGCCGCGTCAACACTTTTTATCGCCCATAGAAAAATGAAATGTAAAAAAGAAGTTTCGTTTTCACACATTTCTCTCTCAGAGATTTGCCCAAGTAATATTCTTAAACATTGAAACAAAGACTCCTGTTTTATTGACAGGAAACAGTATTGTTGAAGCCGGACTCTCCAAGTAACTTAAAGAACAGAGCTGGTTCCATGCAATTTGTATTAAACTACTGCATTGGTCTGCCGTAAAAGGTGGATATATTTGGTATGTGGGAAAGAAATAAAAAACAAAAAGATAAAAATGTCCGTGCAGATAGAGATTATTTGTATTCAGCTCACCAATCATCAGTGTACGAGATGTCACAGCGAAACAGCTCACCAATTACCAATATACGAGTTGTCAGAGCATTTCCATCATAGCTCTCTAGATTTTTATCTAAAATCGCTTATACCGGTGCTAGGGGCCGTGTGGTCATATCCTCCAAGTTGCCACATGAACAGGTACAATAAAAGCGTACCGGAGATACAACATATATCAAGAATCGTTAGATTCTTGGTATGTGCTTTAGAATAGGTTAACCAGAAGACTATACTGTGAAGTCATGTGGCTCTGTCAGTATGTCGGCACCTCTTCCCACTTCCCTTATATGTGTTGTAATCTCAACGGTTCATGCATACAGCCTCATATACCAGTGCACCATAGTGGATCTGCCAAAAAAGTATTGGAGAGGATACCTATTGGAATACAAACATGATGAAATAGCCAAGAAATCGGTGCAGCTATGAACACAAAAGGACCAGCGTATCTTTCAATATCTAGTTAGTTAGCCTGGGAGAAACGTCGAAGTAGAATGATGAAAAAAATGAACGATCGGGCTGACGGAATTCATTCTCGAAATATGAGGTTGGATGTCAGAACCCATAGGTTTTAGGAATGCTGCATATATGTCATGTCATCAGTGAAAGCACCTGCTGTTGATTAAGACTTGGGATCGAGTGAATTAAAAAACGATATTTGAGAGAGTTGACAATGATGCATATCTGGCATGTCATCAGTGAAAGCACCTGCTGTTGAATAAGATTTGGGGTCGAGTAAATTAAAAAACGATATTTGAGAAAGTTGACAATGATAGCTAATCCCGGGAATTTAACATATTGTACATGATTTGACATTCTGACAGCAACCACGTGGAACAAGTGGATATTGTGCATCATGGAAAAGAAGAAAAAAATAAATCCTGACGATTAGAAAGGCAATTAAATCTACAAATTCGAATTGGTCATAGAGCAGGGTAATATGATTTAGTTCAAATTCAATGGGAGTAATGGGAGGAGTAACAAACTAATTTCGTCAGCGTGAAGGCATGCTCGATGAAATAGAAATTACTTTTATTGCCAAAAAATGCAGATGCCTGATTATCTGCCAGCTGAACATTATTAGATCCACGTTCAACATAGTTGCTACTAAATACAGTGCTTATATAACCGATAGCAAAATGATAGGCAGGACTTTTGGCGCTACATTGTACGTCTTGTGGCTAATTCTGCATCACTAGAGGCTAGGGGCCGTTTAAACATTTGCATTTTTGGGGTCTCCATAGTTTTCAAATGAACAAGCACAATCAAAGCCTCACTGAGAATTGGCATACGCCATGGAAATCCATCCGGATATAGAACTAAGGTAGGTGGCAATATTAATTAACGATAGGGTCACATCCCTTGCCGACATACTTACATAAGGTTTTTCGCTGTGTGAATGACGAAGCAATGATGTCTATTGGGGTGATACATGTTCAAGTCATTTAGCAAATTAATAATAGATACCTTCGTCAGATATGTGGAAAGTGTAGATGTACAATAGCGTATGGCATAGCTCAAATGTTTGCTCTTATACATATTTCATTAATATGGATTTCATGTAATTCAATAGAAAAGCTTCAGCATTTCTTGCTATCTGGGAGAACAACTTCTCCACGAGATTAAATGTTTGTTAATAATTATATTTCAATCAGTTTGATTAATTTTTCGACTTCACATCCATATCATGTTTAGTACTAAAAAAACTATACAGAATTTGCAGCAATTTGAAGTCTCGTGGGATATGCGCAATGTCATAGATGACATATACTGGATTATACGTTGACTGTAATTTAATAGTAAATCAGAGCGAACAATCTCGATCACGGAGCTGTCGTCAACTAATAAACTGACTCATTCTTGTGTACCAGTCTCGAATGTCTCGATTGACTGGGGACCAATACATGACATTTGGAGGCTCTAATTTCCTGGCATATGAAACAATATACCTCGGCCATATCAAGTTAATGATCGACATGTCATTATTAGTCATATATACCGGATCTATGTAATTTTTTAAGTAAACACGAAATGAAATGTAAAAAGAAACGTCGACGAATACCTTGGTTATATATTCGTTTTTTACAGGACACATGCATTCTTATGGCATCAGACCGTATATCACCCACTGAGGGATATACCTGCTGGTTGCCCTGTGGTTAAACTCGTGGCGCGCAGCTTTTGTGCGCATGTTTCTCGGCCAATCAGCATCGTCCGTTTCTAAATGGAGCGGAGTGGGCTTACGATGTCACAGCTAAAGAAGAAGCTGTATTGCGTGCTCTTGTCAATTAGTTGAACATCGATTTGTGTATTCTTTTTAAAAATATACTGGATCCATTCTCAATCTCTCTGGTATGTAGATTCATGCTTCCTGTGTCGAGCAAAATTGATAAATTGGAGCGATATTCAAGAGGTGCGAAAAACTGACGTCTGGCGACTAAAAGGCAAGCATATGGCTATACAGGGAAACATCCCTCGGCACCTAACATTAAGACCCCAGAATACGGTGAATTCTCGGACGTAGCCTTGGTATCTCAACCGCGCTTTTATTGCGCATGTTCATGTGGAGACTATGAAGAATCCACACGGCCTATAGCACCGTCTTAAGCGGAATAAGATACGCTAGCTCGGAGCTGTGTTGACGGATAAAGACTGAAAACGCTTCTGCGCTGTGTATTTTAACCCAATGCAGTCACAGAGTGTTACCCCGACAGTTAGGCGGTTGAAACTTTGAAATTGGGAGATTGGACACATGTCGCTCATCTGTGATTGCAATACCATAGACCAGCTAGTTATTAGTTTGACAAGACAAGGCACATCTGTTGCTTCGTCTCTCGTATCGCGGCTTCGTTCAGGATATAGCTCGGGCTTCGGTATTAAATATAAAATCTGATCGAGATGACAATGCATGTAGTTATGGATAACTATGGTGTTCTATTTGTGCCAATTTGATCTCGCGCGACGCGAAAAGTCGACGTCGTGTTTTGAAACGCGACGTCGCCCTTTCCGTCGCGCGTCGACTTTTACAATGTTAAAGAGATAGGCCAAAAGTCGACGTCGTGTTTCAAAAGTCGACGTCGACTTTTGCCCTATCTCCTAACATTGTAAAAGTCGACGCGCGACGGAGAGGGCGACGTCGCCTTTCAAAACGTATTATATAAAATTCACAATCTTTGTTAACTTTCTTCTTTTATGTAAAGGTGTATGTATGTTTGTACTGTGATGTGTTGTATTATGGTATATTTCACCGTACTGTATGATATGGTATTGTTTAGAATTGTATTGTTTTGTAATGTATTGAGTTGTAATATGTTGAATTGTAATATATTGTATTGTAATATTATGTTATTAACCAAGTGTTTTCATATTGGCCTTGTTATAGGTTCGAGGTCTGTCGTATTGGCCCGAGGCCGCAGGCCGAGGGCCAATACGGCTGACCGAGGACCTATATAACAAGGTCAATATGAAAACACTTGGTTAATGACATTTTTATTAAATAACTCGGCTACAATCTTTGATTCATACATGTATCAAGGAACATTTTAGTACTGCGACTCCTCCAAATCAGGATATATATTCCTTCAAAGAAGGTTCATTAATTTCCCACGATTAATGTGGCCTCAAAGTACCATCATAGTCGGAAAGTGGATTCCCTCTACAGTAGAATTTAATCAATAATCGGGATCGGGCGATAATCGGGAGGGTCAATTGACCGATCATCGTCAATCTGGGCTGGGTTCTCGGAGGTACATGTAGGAAACGGGGGTCAAAAAGATAAAAGAAGATGAAATTCCGATGTTCAATATAGATCATGGAAGCAATATACTAATTTTATTTGATGAGGACGATGAGACCAAATACAACCTTGAAATATGATGAATGACCCAAATGCAGTCCTGAATTGGTGATCGAAGACCTACGGAGACCCTAGTTTTCAACATCATCGTCCAGGTGTCTCCTTCGCATTTAATCTCTATCGGTTCCATCCACATGTGAATAACTCAACTGGCAGCAAGTATGGCATCATCTTCTTTCTTAAAATATCACTGTAGTTATCGCTTTGTTCATCAGTGTTGGATCACTGTTTTGTTGTCTGCTTGTGCTTGGCATGTCGATGTCCCGCTCGTGTCACTATAGTCTATTTCAGCATGAATCGCCACCCTTGATTTCAAGGTTTTGAGTACCGGTACATATAGATCTATCGAAAATTATCACAGAAGCTAACGAATATCCGTTCATAGTATGAGAATACAGTGACATCAATCGGAGAAGATCAGGAATTGAAGATCGTGACCATGTTGAAAGTCATATTGGCCCCGTCGTATTGGCCCTGTTTTCCCATATTGGACCGGCTTTCCCGTATTGGCCCACCTTCCTCATATTGACCTGAATTGGTGGCCATATGAAGCAGGCCGATTTCCTTGTATTGGGTTCATATCATAGATAGTTATTTAATAATGTATGGTATTATTTTGTATTTTATTGTATTGTATCGTATCATATAGTCTTGTTCTGTCTCATATTGTTTCTTTGTATTGTGATTTGGGGTGTTAATTTCGAAAAAAAGAACAACAAAAAAGTTCACATCCGCGATTTCCTATCCTTGTAGCTTCTGACCGGTGTTGGTAATTTGCTGAGAATTTACTGCAACAAAGCAAGAATGGCAAGATGTATGTTAAATACATGGAGACTATGTACCACATAATTTATTTGTTTCGCTGTCAGATATGTTATATTGCTGATTAATTTTCGAAAACTGGTACCTGTGTTCCACAAAATGCACACCCCTCCATCGCGAGGACAATACGCATCTATTAGCTTGTCAATGTCTTCATATTTCGCCGGACTAATACGTAAAATAAATTCAAGTTTCCAATAATGAACCAAAAGCTTATGTAAGTAACAGTTTTGCAGAAGTAACAGTAACGACTGGAAAACAGAGAAAAACTAATTAATAGCTTGTGTAGCTCAAAGGAAATGTGGGATCTTACTGTTTTCCGGCCGAAAACGAAAGTGAAATGACCCCACACCTCACCTTTACTTTGACAGCATATAGTCACTCGTCTAAAATGGCAGAAAACAAAGCTTTGCTATTAAAAAGGGTTGTATGATTCGAGATAAAATGCAACGTGGCGCGTTTTATCAGGAGACATTCATCAGGATGGCTCCAGAATGTTAGATCTCAACGTTCCATTGAGCTACACAAGCGATTAATTATTTTCTCTCTGTTTTCCAGTCGTTACTGTTAATCCTGCAAAATAGTTACTTACATACGCTTTAGTTCATTATTGGAAACTTGAATTTAATTTACGTATTAGTCCGGCGAAATAGTAACACATTGACAAGATAATAGATGCGAATTGTCGATTGAGGGATGTGCATTTTGTGGAATACAGGTACCAGTATTCGAAAATTGATCAGCAAAAAAACATTTCAGACAGCGAAACAAATATATTATGTTGTACATAGTCTCCATGCATGCAAAATATCTTGTCATTCTTGCTATCTTGCAGTAAATTCTCACCAAATTACCAACACCGGTCAGGAGCTACAAGAATCGAAAATCACAGCTGTGAACATTATAGTAATACATGCTCCCCAGACATGCGCACTTTTGTAAACCAAAAGGCGACGCGCGACGCGAATGTCCGTCGCGCGTCGACTTTTAAAAAGTCGACGTCGCGTTTTGAAAGGCGACGTCGCCCTCTCCGTCGCGCGTCGCCTTTTACAATGTTAGGAGATAGGGCAAAAGTCGACGTCGACTTTTGAAACACGACGTCGAGTTTTGGCCTATCTCTTTAACATTATAAAACCCGACGCACGACGCGCGACGGAGAGGGCGACGTCGCCTTTTAAAACGCGACGTCGACTTTTTCCGTCGCGCGTCGAGTTTTGATTCTTCAAAAAGGCGACGCACGACGCGCGACGCGAAAAGTCGACGTCGCGTTTTGAAAGGCGACGTCGCCCTCTCCGTCGCGCGTCGACTTTTACAATGCTAAGAGATAGGCCAAAAGGCGACGTCGACTTTTGAAACACGACGTCGACTTTTGGCCTATCTCTTTAACATTGTAAAAGTCGACGCGCGACGGAAAGGGCGACGTCGCGTTTCAAAACACGACGTCGACTTTTCGCGTCGTGCGTCGACTTCTGCAAGTCGACGCGCGAGATCAAATTGGCACAAATAGAACACCATAGATAACCGCAATCAAAACTAGACCAAGAAAAAAAAAATTCCTTACGTGTTACGTTAGTAAAGCAAGACATTTATTTCTTAAATTGACCTGGAACCTGATGACGTGGGCCCATGACAATAATGATCTACATCCATGACAATAAAATTCCGCTTCTATCCCTTGATGCAATGCAGGCTCCCAACATCCATGACAATTAAATGGCTGGTGGGGATATTTGAACAATTCAATTAGCCTGTCACCTCCCTCATGTAACATGACACCAAATTAATTGCCAATGCGAGATACCTGGACTGGCACAGTCGGAAGAGCAAGCTTTAATTTGGTATATCGGGTTACATATGAGACTTCACGCCTTGCGGCACATGTACTTTGCGTTGACAGTGAAAATTTAATTGGTTTCGTGTTACATTTCTGGATAAGTGGTCACGTTTCATGCAGATAAATGAATACACAATTCATCACGTGATTGAGAGAGATATAATACGTCATCAGGAGTTGGGACCATTCTGCAAAACAAGCATACAGACAAAATACCCAAGTGTTTTAACCTTCATAGTAAAAGTGACGTAAAACCGCGTATACTTTTAGAATGGATTATGATACATTGAACGAAAGCGAATCTAATGTTTTCAAAGCCACTATATTTGTTCGTGTGCTTCACATCTAGGAATTGCATGCCAAAGAACGGATGTCAACAACAGCTCTCTTGAAGATTCTCCTATACGGAGAGCTGGTGTATCGTACTATGGTAACAGTGGAATCATGCCATTGCATTAGAAGTTTCAGTATGTGAATAAAAAGCTTCAAGCGAAGGATTTAATGAGCCGTTTAAAACAAATGCCAAGATCACTAGCATTTTAAGAGGATCATGAGAAACAATAATACTCTTCGCCATTTTCCAGGTACAATTTCTGCAAGAAGCCATCTGTTACCACACTTAAGAATTTTTAGCCATATCTACCCTGGAATATGGGAAATGGGCCCATGTCCCCCATGAAATATGTGCTCCGAATCAAAGACAATTTGAGATATGATACCTCATAGTATAGCTTATCATGCTTACACTTGAAAAAAAACAAATAAGCCTTGGTGTCATAAGACAAATATAGCCTGAATTGGATTTGTGAACAGACCAGCCCTATCCAATTTATGTCAAACCTAACGTCTGAGTCATGTGGAACCTATCTATTTAACTACTTTAAAGAAAGACAGTGACAATTCCTCAGGCGCCCAGCTGTGGCCAAAGGAATTCATGGGATTTATTATGTGCACATGAACATCTACAAACAAAGCGTGACTGGGGTACACATCATCAGGGATCACTTTTGGTTATTTGTCTGTGGGCTCATAGGACTTCTTGTCAGTACGCCGGCATCGTTTTCCACCACCGTTTAATCCTGCGTTTAAACTGTCATATTAGCCACCAGCTTTCAGAATAATACTGACAGCAACAAGAAATAAGTTATACTTTTACGATATATGCATGAGTGTAGGTTCACTCATTATTTTGTCTCTTATAATATCAAAGGCAGTCACAAACCTTACATCAGATTCCCTTGACATATTGAGTACTGACAATTACTTTCCGCGGGTACTTTCGAACATTCCCAGAAGAGTTCACGATAAATAAGCCTTCAGAGATATCGCTGGTTTTCATTCCTCTCTAAACAATTGACTTGTTATGACAGAATTTTCTGTGTATAGAAGATAGCATATCTCATTACCGTGTCCACTATAGATGCCGTTACGAATCGTTGAATCTAATTCATTCAACCAGTCAGTCAAATGTCAGATTTTGACGAGAAGTAGCCACCTGATTGTCGGACAGTCAAGATTCATCATTTCTGGTCGGATTTCGTAATTTAAAAATAGCCCAGGGTCCCAATACTCCTTGAATTGGCTATCAGTTATTGTCTACACTCAGCACATATTCATTGCATAAGATATATTATTACAACTTTGAAAACCACCATAAAAAACTGTGATCTAGTAGGGTTGACTGTAATTCTCTCACACATGAAATACATAGCATGTTGGGTCATGTTAGTTTTTGCCGAAGCCCGTATTGATGGGAATTTATTGCGCTGAGGCTGCAGTAGAGCATGACCGAATTCTTAGCTACAAATACACCCTTCTATGTAGCTCTTCATACCGCGATCAAGTAATTTTATCTTGGAAAATAGATCAACTTTTAAGTCATCTTGAAAATGTTTCTGGTCTGTTCTCACTTAATAATTGTATGTGCAATTGCAAGATCTTAACTTATAGAATTTGAACTTCAGAAAATAGGACAAGTTCGGTCATATTCGATAGACTTCAGGTACACCATCAGTTGCATATGTGGCATAAATTTGGACAACGTCGTGAAATATCGTACTAAATCTTATCTGTCTTGGACAAAATAGGCCAAGGGCAGTCATTAATAATACAATTCTTAATCGTCAGATGTACATGTAGTATTGATTTAGAAAGTCTAACTGTAGTTTTTCGTATAATATCATAATAAACAGTATATGACCTTGAAAGATAGGCCAAGTTCAGTCAACTGGGATAGTCACCAGTTATAATAATCACCAGTTGCATTATGTAATCCTTCTTGAGATATTGTGCCTATAAGAAAGATGGACAGACAGACATACTTAGACGGACGGCGACGATGACAACAATCCGGCATGAATAACAAAAACAATCCCATGCGCGATGTTGTGCAAGGTACCCACATACCAAATTTGGAAAGAATCCCTTCAGGTTTTCAAAAGTTATGGTACGGAAACAAAATTATAGATCTTGGCCCGCAGGTGGCGCCACATATAGGCGGATCGGCGTAAAAACAATCTCGAGCGATATGATCTGGCAAGGTTACAACATACCAAATTTGGAACAAATCCGGTTTTCAAAAGTTATTGTCCAGAAACGAAATTATAACTTCGCCCACAGGTAACGCCATCTATTCTACGGAACCGAAATCTGTCGGACAGATGGACGTCCGGACGGACAGACCCTTGTATCCCTTTAGGTGTCGGGGGAAAATTATTGACGATTTGTAAATTTATTCGAAACTTCGACATCATGCACATTAAAGTTTTTATATATGACTCAGAAGTTTGTATATTCCTGTAACCTGTAAAAGTGAAAATATATATAGGATCACCAAGATTATTCCACACGTAAAGCTTATAATAATTTAGGTCACAGTGTCCCACTATATTAAATGTCATTGTTTCACAAAAGTTATAGGAATATTCAACCTTCGCAGAAAATGTGCCTTCTAATGGTTCATCTGACAGGGTACTTCTAACCTGGATAGCCCTAGTACAGATGGGATTGAACCGTATTCATGGAAAATGCCACAGTAAATTTCAGCCAATCAGCAAAGTAAAACACTGTGTATATTGACTATTCAGATCACTATTCAGTTGTACGGGACCATTATCACGTGACAACAGATTCGTATGCACTGAGAATGGGCGGATCGCGGTCTACTATGCAAGACGGTCAAGAAAAGAAACCTTGACATTGTGAAGCTGCTTACATCCATGCTCATTCATTTTCCTATGGCCCAATTTGATCGTAAAAGCGTGACAGTAGACAATGCATCACCGGCCTGTATGGCCACATGTGCAGCAATCAAAATGTCTCCGGCTTAATATATTTCATGCATTACGATAGATGCCCATGGGATTGAAAATTGTTGTACCACAATGTTTGCAATTCTATCGCTTTCATTGCTATGATTAACTGAAGTTTATGCCTTATTTGATGTATCTGGTACTCGAAATAACGACAAGATATTTTTCCTCTGCCCACTGGTCTTCGTGAGATAAATGGAGATCACACCCACGATCATTCTACAGATGCCATAAGTAGTTTTTTTAGTATCGACCATAAAATCTGTTATCCTATCCTGTTATCCTATTGTTAGATCAGCTTACCACCAATTACTTTTTCAGCACTCCTGGATCCATTACAAATTCAGGCAATATGAGGCTAGTGCGTATAGCCTTGAACCTAACCCCACACGCCAGAAATAGCTTCATCAGTCCTTAGAGAAACGAATGTGGAGTTATTCGTCTCCTTCCAATTCTGAGTATCCCTGAGTAGAACGCTGAAACTTCTCATACTATATATTGGGGTCAAGCTATACAAGAATCAAAGATGGCCGCCATGATGACGTTATTTTTTGCCTATTTTTGGGGACCGATTTTTAGAAAAAAAATGTTTCGATATTTTCTCTCAAAATCACTTGACAACTGCGAAAAATGGAAAGAAATGAAACCAATCCGATTTGCGGAAAAGGAAGCAAGTTTCAACTCTCTTGTTTCTTCGTTCCGGACATGCGCTGAAAAATTTAATACAGGGCATTATGACCCCAGGCCAGATAGGGTTCACGGTAGGTGAAACTGGATATGAATGGAAACGTTGAAACCACAAATACAATGTTCAGATATTTAGGGTATGGGTGACCTCTCGATTTAGATGATACAGGTATGAAGTTAATTGCATGTGGTATATCATTCACGTTGTAATATGAAGAGGAACAGACATGCGCACAAGAGGAACACTGAAGAAGGTGTCTCAGAAAATGGTGTACTCTATAAAATGTATGGAGCATATCATGTGTATGAAGGTGGGTTGTTGCGCGAAATTCGGATGGAAAATATTATGACCTGAATTAAGATACCCCCTTCATGCCACCAATGCTACACAACAGAATATTGGAAAAGGGCCGATTTGAAAAAAGCTAATATTTTAACCTATCATACAATCGTCTAGTCCGTCATTCAGTATTCAGCCGTCGTCTATTAAAGAATTTTCTCGTCCATAATCCAAAGACCTAATACATATATAACATTAGCGAAATTAAAAGGATAAGTCATATCATTCATAAAACTAGGCTAATGTCTTGCAATAGAGAAGCGGTCAACAGTTTTCGATGATGTCAGGAGGACATCATGATGTTCCAAAAATATCAAATCCGTATCGCTATCCACTGTGAACAAATTTATAATTCTGTAATCCTGCAAGAGAGCACTATGCAACGTATTTCTTCATACAAGTTTTAGCAATTCCTACATTTACAGAATTTTCAACAAGTGCATCTGCGAAGGGACAGATTCGTCTACTAATAAAGGGGGTTCTTTGGTACTTAACTGTTCTTACCACCAAAGACACAAATTGATCCGGAAACAGCAAATTCTACGGCATCGCAGAAAATGTCTGTGCTACATTGTCATTGTTCTTGTCGCTGAACTTGTGATGTGGGATGTGGATCACGGGTTGCAAAGCATAATCTTTTGTTACCAGTGTATAGAAACGAAACTGTATTGTTCAGGGCTAATTGAGAAACATTTGGTGTAATAAATCAGTAATTGCTCTCTGCGGGGTGTGACATCGGGGTTTGTCCGCTCTCGACAGGCCATATCCAACTCGTGCTCCGCATTCTTTGAATATCGTCTGTCTCGAGCTGGTAAATCCTGATGCCACACCCCATAGCGTGCCATATCTGTATATCTTAGCTTTTGAAAAGTCTTATACATTTTTGTGGTTCTATTGCCATTTGAATCTAATATTTTACAATCCAAGCGGAAAATATGGTTAATCGTACGTCAGTCAGATTCTGGAGAAGGCGGCTGGAGAAGACACGCTGTCTCTTGGACGAGAGGTGCCATGGAAAACTTTCATCATTTATCAACGTCGTACAGTTGACAGCGAAGAAAGCATCTCTGCGATTCACACGTGGATTATTATACCTTTCACAGCTGAATGCACACTGTTGGTAATCACAGCTGATCGAATGGCCTTCGGTGGTTCCTGGCTGATCCACGCTAATCACTCTCACCGACAGGCCGTTAATTGGGTCAGCGTATCATACGTATTAGACACGGAGTTAATATCAGACCAGTTCCCCGCGCTTTTCGATGTTATCGATTGTGCCTCGACCCCTAAAGTGATTGTTTTATAGGAATCACAGTGGAATGGTCAAATGCAATTTTACATAGCACCAACCCACCATTTAGCCACACCAATGTCTTGTGTCACTAATGGGTAAGGTGATAATAGAGATATTCGGAAATTTGAACCAGTCTCGACAATCTTTAATTGGATGAAGGTCATATGATACCATCGTGTAATTAGACCTTTATTCATGGGCTCGATGGGATTGTTCTATAAGAATGCGCGCCTCAATTATCGGTCTCCTTCCTAATCATGAGTGCAATTACAACACATATAAGGGAAGTGGGAAGAGGTGCCGACATACTGACAGAGCCACATGACTTCACAGTATAGTCTTCCGGTTAACCTATTCTGAAGCACATACCAAGAATCTAACGATTAATGATATTTGTTGTATCTCAGGTACGCTTGTATTGTACCTGTTCATGTGGCAACCTGGATGATATGACCACACGGCCCCTAGCACCGGCATAAGCGGTATTAGATACAAATCTAGAGAGCTATGATGAAAATGCTCTGACAACTCGTATATTGACAATTGGTGAGCTGTTTCGCTGTGACAACTCGTACACTGGGGATTGGTGAGCTGTATCGTCGTCAGACTCGTCATCAGATGTCCCTGTTGAAATTGTGCGTATATTTACGCCATTTGATCCAATATGGATAGTTATGACAATTAATAACATGTGTGTCCATGCATGGGATATTTATCCAATATAACTGCAATTAAACCGATGAGACTGTAAGCTAATGATTAATAATTGCAAATTCCGCAAAAAACACCTTTATCACAGTTCGAATTGAAACGTTAGACCCAAAGGCATACACTTCTCCTTGTGGTCTTATCCCCATAATTCTGAATTAACCATAATTTAGCGAAATGTTTGCCATGAATATCTATAACACACCGATAACAGTTTATGGAGCCGGAAACGCGATAGTTTGCGAAGGGGAGCAGTGGTGAATGGGTAATATGTCATCACCCGAATATCCGAGAAAATATACAGAGGTAACATGTTATGATGGAGGCTATGAGTACCCTGTTTTTATTGATCAAAATATATCTTTGCCAACTTTTCAAAACATATTCTTTAATTATTATAGAGGTTAGTTACTTACTATTTTGATTGTAATATACAAGCTTTGGTTAAACCAAAACGTTGGTTAAAATGGGAGACACTACTAAATGACTTGTCTTTACTTTGTTGAGGAATAGTGTTCCGTTGGCTACAGCTTGAAACCTGCGTGTAAAAACAAGATATATCTCTCAACATCTGATGTTGTGATAAATACTTGATTCCTGTCTGTATTTAAATGTTCTCTGTTGCACCGAATGAAAAAAGAAACAAAGAAAATTGTTATGGTGGATAGAGGAGGAAAATGAATTAGAAATCATAGATCAGGTTACAGGTTATTAGAAGGTGAATAGAATGCCGAGTAACCGGAGATTTGCCAAGAATAAATCAGAAATTCGAGGAGGACTATCAGAACATATCGTTATTAGGGATACAGCTAGTACTGCAGTCACTCTTGTTGAATTATTGGTGTTGTGTTCGGGGAAATGAAAAACTCGATATTTGAGACCGCGAATTGTAATTACTAAGTTCAAGGGCTTTGTTAGTTTTACCAAAATATTTGACAAATTGAGGGTTCGACATGCAGTACAACTGGCTATGCAGAGAAAGGCCACAAAAATAAGTGGGTCAATCTCCCGTGTTATTGGCAAGGAAACCTATATAAAGAGTATAGAAATCTGGATTTATAGTCACCTTCTGCCAACGATATAGAGTGCTTATAGAACCACGCGCATTTTGCGGGAGAGACCCATTATATTGAAATTTTCCTGAAATTTCACACAATTTTACCTGTAATTTTTAATGTATATCGTAGGTAACATCTATCTGCAACTAACAAACGTGAAACATCATATTACCATCGTCGTCACAATAATGTCGCTCACCGAAATCTGATCAATTAATTTCCCTCTGTGTATCTCATTGCCTTCAAGATCCGAGTATTTGCAAATTGCTACGGTAGAAATATGTTTCTATTATGTTATATATTATGTTTTCTGATCTGTGATCGGTTTGGTTCCATTTTCGCAGAGGGTGGCATGTGAGAAGTGGATCACAGGTTGCGAGCCATACTTTTTTGCTACCGGTGTAAAGAGTTGAAACTGTATTGTCCAGGGCTAATTACGCTTTGCGCACTCGTTGAATATCATACATGTGCCATGTATAAAGACTTTCCAAAACATATTCGTCAATTATTATACAGCGGAAAAAGTTAGTTACTATTTTGATTGTAATGCACAAGCTTTAAAAAAAACGTTGGTTAAAATGGGAGACACTACTAAATGAGTTGTCTTTGCTTTGCGGAGGAATACTGTTCACCCGTTGGTTACATCTTGAAACCTGCATGTAGATACATGATATATCTCTCAACCTGCGATGTGATAAATACATGTACAATTTTCATGTTTGTATTTAAATTTTCTCCATTATCAGAATGAAAAAAAAGGGGAAAAATATTAAGGTGGCTACAACAGGAAAATGAATTATAAAATCATAGGTAAGGTTACAGATTATGAGAAAGTCAACAAAATGCCAAGTAACCGGAGATTTGCTGTAAGAATAAATCAGAAACCCGAGAAGGACTATCAGAACATATCGCTATTAGGGATACAGCTAGTACTGCAGTCACTCTTGTTGAATTATTGCCGTTGTGTTCGGGGAAATGAAAAGCTCAATATTTGAGACAGCGAACTGTAATTACTAAGTTCGAGGGCTTTATTATTTTTACCGAAATATTTGACAAATTGAGGTTTCGACATGCAGTACAACTGGCTATGCAGAGAAAGGCCAAACAAACAAGGCCAAAGGAAACATATTGCCTTCGTCATCAAAATAATGGCGCTCACCGAAATCTGATTAATTAATTTTTCTCTGTGTATCTCATTACCTACAAGGTTCAACTATTTGCAAATTGCTACGATAGAATTATGTTATGCATTATATTTTCTGATCAGTGATCGGCTTGGTTCGATTTTGACAGAGTGAGGCCAAGGTTACGAACTGTGGTACGCAGTTCGATCCAATCTAATATTGGATATGTAACCTGTGTTGTAAATCAAAAGAGAACCACACGATGGTGTTGACATGAATCGCTTCGGTTAGGAGTACGAGGAAATGTTTCCTTCATATTGCACTTTGATTTGAGTATCAAATCATCTTCAACGCGGGTACTGTAACTCGGCCGAGCATGTTGAATTCCAGTGTAGAGAAAATGTGTTCAAGAATGGAACCTGTTTGTGGGCTGTAACAGAATGAAGAGTATTACTTAGAACTAATGTCATACACTTCTCATTGTGGTCACTAGACGATACACATGCATCATCGCTCGAAATTTTCCATAGAAGAATATATACCGGCATATTACACCGATTAGACGGCAATTGACGTAGTCGGGAAGGGAAATCACTCGGCACATCGTAGTATATGTGGGACATACTGATCTCGCCAATCACTGATAGGAATCCATATTGGCATCAATGTTTAACAGTATCACGTTCTAAACTCCGAACAGCGCAGGTTAGCAGTGCGAATTGTGTTGCCATGGAGATCGACTTGAGATGAAAATCCAGAAGATACACCTCAAATTAGAAGAGATCTTTCGGTGATACACTCAAGGGAATCGTCAAATTTGATCTCCTGATAAGGGAGAAATAAAACGAGGACTATGTGAGCGGTATAGTATGAGGTGTGCCTCACGTCCGACGGACCACGGTTTACACCAGAGAAGTGTAAGATCCCTACAACATTAGCGCGAGGTATTCGTCGACGGAATAGGCCGAGCGGTCGCGAATGGAAGGGGATTGTAATCGACGTAATGTCCGAGAGACCGATGCAACATGTTATGGTGGATAGAGCAGGAAATTGAATTAGAATTCTTAGATAACGCGAACATATCGTTATTAGGGATAGCGGTAACAGTATTACAGGTTTAGCAAAAAATCGTGACCGGCTGGACCAAAGCACCAAGTTGGATCAGCGTGTCACCATCTTCCGAAAATATGGCTCTAAGCCATCTGACTATATCACAGCATTGACCTCCAGTAAATGACCAAAAATACTGTTGAGGAGTTATTTAGTACCGTGTTCAACAAAGCTACGTTTTAGAATCCTCCCTATTATCGTCTAATGTGAGGTACCTACGAAAGCTCTCCTGTTATGTCATATGGTTGCTTTTTAGACGACAGACAGCGTCATTTCCTCCCAGAATATTCTTAGCGACTGATAAATGAGATCGTATTCCAGAAAATTGTTATAATTAAATTAAAACAAATTAAAACAATTCCGAATTAGATTGGGTGGCACGATGATGTTGGCTTAATGTAACAAAATATTAGCCTTAACTTCTCCTAATGTCTTCCTGACTTATAGAATGATGTATATGGGAAGAGTTAAAAAATTTCAGTTGTTTGGAAAGACAACTAGAAATATATCTTGTTGATAGAATCAATATTTGGACAACATTGGTCAAAATTCTGTTGATCCAATATAGAATAACACTGTCAACGATAGCTTCACATCAGCACAAAACAAGGTCAACATTTTGTAAATTTTAGTGGTGTTGATGTCTTTCTTGAACTGTATGCTGAATTTGTTCAGCTTCGAAATTGCCTGTGAAGATAAGTTGGCCTGGTGAATGAATATGATGCGAAAACGGGACTTGTCGGATATGTAACCGGTGTTCAGACGTCGAATAGAACCAGACGATGATATTGACATAAATTACCCTAATTCGATCAGTAGTGAATAATTTTTGCCTATTTTCGCTTCGATTGAAGTGAGACGCGGGCTCTGATTGTAGGAAGCACTAATAGCTTGAGCTTTTTGAGTAGATACCATATGATGAAGCACGTCTATTTTAAGTTTTTCATGTTCAAGACGACAGACGTTTTCAACCGCTTACCCGTTTGGATAGGTTAACTGAAGTATATATATTCCAATATAAGAACTAGCAAAGCTCTTGAACATCAAACACCAGTATATATCGAGAATCACAATGACGATGAATAGTCGTGACTTCGCGGTTGGTTGTAAAATATATTTTAGGTCTAAGAGAAACAGTATCACTACCGACAGCGATCTGATCAATGGCATTCAGTTGCCATTTCCGAGCACAATATAATGATAGCCGCCATTGATCGCAACTGCCTTGAAACGGTATGTATTGGAAAGTATCAATGTAACATTTTGTATCTGTAATCGCATATATCCGGTTAATAAGAATAGACGAGGAGGAGACATGCGATTTCAGAAACTTCCGTTCCGCCATTATATTCAAAGAGTAAATTGATGCAAGTCTATTAAATCATCTGAGCAGACGTAATAGCGGATTCATTGACATGTGGTATCATTCAGATCAACGGTATCTGTCAATCACTCTGTATCAGTTACATACCAGCACTTTATAAACGTCCAACTTACGGTCTGCATTTTCTCAATATAATTATTCCGCGTATATCCTCAATATCGGTTTTCTTTGATATCGAGAACGTTCATCGACTGTAAACCGTATCAAAACATCAGCACAATAATAGATGCCTATGTCAAATATTGATCTGATTTTTATCAATGAAAACATGCTCTGTCTTTCATCATTCACATATCATTTTTCCCCAGCTTCTAACGACCTCTTTTTGTCCCCCGCCGCAACGCGGCCGGGGACTTTAAAATGGTTCTTGCTTCTATGTGTCCGTGCATGCACGGACATGTCCGTGCAAATACTTCGTAAGCAATAACTTCTAAATGCTTTGTCGGATTCCTCCGAAATTTGGAATCTGCATTCTTTGCGACAAGACGTCTCTTGGTATTACGTTTCAGCAAGATCCGCCTGTAGGTGGCGCCACTGGGGTCTTGCTTCTATGTGTCCGTGCATGCACGGACATGTCCGTGCAAATACTTCGTAAGCAATAACTTCTAAATGCTTTGTCGGATTCCTCCGAAATTTGTCATCTGCATTCTTTGCGACAAGACGTCTCTTGGTATTACGTTTCAGCAAGATCCACCTGTAGGTGGCGCCACTGGGTCTTGTTCCAACCTTTAGCGCATGTCCATGCAAATACTTCGTAAGCGATAACTCCTAAATGCTTTGTCGGATTCCTCCGAAATTTGGCATTTGCATTCTTTGCGACAAGACGTCTGTTGGTATTACGTGTCAGCAAGATCCGCCTGTAGGTGGCGCCACTGGATCTTGTTCCAATCTTTAGTGCATGTCCGTGGATGTTCGTGCAAATGCTTCATAAGCGATAACTCCTAAATGCTTTGTCGGATTCCTCCGAAATTTGGCATCTGCATTCTTTGCGACAAGACGTCTGTTGGTATTACAAGCGTCTAGTCCGTCATTCATAATCCAGCCGTCGTCCATTAGAGAATATCCGCGTCCATAATCCAAAGACCTATTCCATTTCCATATAACAGTATTAGCACCAAATTCAAAAAGACAAAAGTATACATAAACATAGGCTTGTTTCCTGCAAGAGAGAAGCGGTCAACAGTTTTCAATGATGCCGGCAAGACATCATGATGTTCCAAAATATCAAATCCGTATCGCTGATCAGTATTCTTAATCCATAATATTCGTTATAGAGTCGTCATCTAAAAATGATGTACCTCAGCCACGCTTTGATTGTGACTGTTCATATGAGTGCCATGAGGATCTTGAAGTACATGGGCTCATACGTATTATGAGCCCATGTACAGGTATTACGTTTCAGCAAGATCCGCCTGTAGGTGGCGCCACTGTGTCTTGTTCCAATATTTAGTGCATGTCCGTGCAAATACTGCGTAAGCGAAAACTCCTAAATGCTTTGTCGGATTCCTCCGAAATGCATTCTTTGCGACAAGACGTCGCTGGTATTACGTTTCAGCAAGATCCGCCTGTAGGTGGCGCCACTGGGTCTTGTTCCAATTTTAATGCATGTCCGTTCATGTTTGTTCAAATCCTTCGCGAGCGATAACTTTCGAACAATTTCTCTTATTTCTTCGAAATTTGGTAAATGCATTCCCTGCGACAAAACACCGTTGGTGATGCGTTTCAGCAAAATCCACCCGGAGGTGGCGCCACTAGAGTTCATTCCATTATTCCATGCTGCACGTGATAACTTTCTGGGTAACATGAGAAACGTTGCGGCTCATCGGATTCTTCTCAAATTTGGCATGCATTTACCATGCCAGGAGCTGTTGCTTGGGATTGCCTTTCGCTCACTTGCACTCACAGGTTGCGCCACCTGGTGGCAACATCATAAATTCGTTTCCGGGTAATAACTTGAAAACTGACCATCGGATTCTTCTCAAATTTTGTATGAATGTACCGTGACATAAGATGTCGCTTGATAATGCATTTCACTGACTTGCGCCTAGAGGTGGCGTCACCTGGTGTCAAAATCTAAATTTGGTTTCTGGGCAATAACTTGAGGACCCACATCGGATTCTTCTCAAATTTGGTATGCAGATGTCCCCACGATACCATGTTCCTTGGGATTGTATTTTTCCCGCTTCTGCCTACAGATGGCGTCTCCTGGTGGAAAAATTTGTTTCCGGGCAATAATTTGGCAACTGCTCATCAGATTATTCTCAAATTTTGTATTCACATGTGACCCGCCCCAAATAACATGAACACCGGTGGGCATCTAGTACCGGCAATAACTTGAGGACCCCTCTTCAGAGTCTCAAAGTTCATATGCCGATACCATGACATGAGATGTCATTTGGGATTGTGTTTTGCCTGCTTGCACCTACAGGTGGTGACTCCTTGTGGCAAATTCTAAATTTGGTTTCTGGGCAATAGGTTGAGGATGCCTTCATATTCTTGTCAAATTTAGTTTGCAGATAATATGCCATGAGTTGTCTGTTGGGGTTGCATTTCGGTTACATAATTTTCATGCTACATGGTAAAGAAAATATATTACAGTAGCAATCAACATTCAGTCAGCCATTCGGAGTTGATCTCAAAACCTGGGAAGGTGAAAGACCCCTCAGCTTCTTACGCCTGTGAAGTAGCTGTTGCCATCCTCATGAATATCTTCTGAAACCGACAGCGCTTATAAATATTGCTGCCATTTTGGCGGGGGACCTAGCATCCTCTGGCTGCTTGTGCTTCAAGGGACTTTATACGCGAGGATGAAACTAGCGCGCGCGAGTTAATCGTACAATAATTCGTTAATCTGTATGTGTTTTTGACTTCTATACTCACAGCAACCGCTGGGCATACTGACTTAAATAGTGGCGGTTGTGCCCAGGGTATTGACCGTTTTTATCGGGGTAAAACATTCATTGTTTGGGATGGGGGGGGATGCCAAACTCAACTCACAGCCAGCTCCGAAACGAGAATCACGGTTCACCGTACGAAACCCGTCCCCATATTCAACTAATACCGAGAAATTAGGTTAAAACATCCACTTCTGACAGCAATCAAGAATTACAAGCGTCTGGTCCGTCATTCATAATCCAGTCGTCGTCCATTAGAGAATATCCGCGTCCATAATCCAAAGACCTATTCCATTTTCCATAAAACAGTATTAGCACCAAATTCAAAAAGACAATCATAGTATACATAAACATGTTTCCTGCAAGAGAGAAGCGGTCAACAGTTTTCAATGATGCCGGCAAGACATGATGATGTTCCAAAAATATCAAATCCGTATCGCTGATCAGTATTCTTAATCCATAATATTCGTTATAGAGTCGTCATCTAAAAAAAGATGTATCTCAGTCACGCTTTGATTGTGGCTGTTCATATGAGTACCATGAGGATCTTGAAGTACATGGGTTCATACGGCCCCTAGCCCCGGGTTAAGCGGAATTAGACACAAGTTACGAAACGTAGCGCCATAGATCTTGCACGCTACGTTCGTATTTTGCTATCAGCATGCGATATGTATCGCCAAATTTGAGAAACTTTGAGTGTAGGCGCTTGGTGGAATAGCCCTGTTTTTTAAGTTTCTGCACCAATGTTTTGTGACGTTGATTAAAATCGTCACATTTAACACAGGATCTAGCAAATGCTACTAAGCGAGATATGTATACGCCATATGCAGGTCCCACTGGAATATTACTGTCCAGAAAGGGATAGTTTACGATGTCGAAATTGTAATCATCTCTTTTGTCATAAAGACGACGAGAGAGAATGCCCGCTTCATTTTTATAGAGATAGAGATCTAAATATGATGTGCCTGTAGGGCTATCTGTAGTTTCCTTCAAATCCAGTGAAGGTGGATATATATCCTTCACTGCGTCATTTATATAGCGATTATCCACAGCGAGAAGATCGTCTATATAGCGTTTGGTGAATGAGAAGGAACGGCTTTGAATGGATCGGTTTTTGAAAGCGCCTGCATATAGTCATATTCATAAGAGAACAGATACAGGTCAGCCAACAGGGGTGCACAATTAGTACCCATTGGAATACATATATGCTGCTGATATATTGTGTTGCCAAATTTCACATAGATATTTTTAATGAGAAATTCAAGCAACTCTATAAACAAAGAAACATCCCATGAATGATATCTCTTGTATGTAGTCGAGCTAAAGAATGCTTTATGGCTTCCGACATTAATATATCTACGATCAGTTTTCTTGAACACAGATACTATTAATGAACTTATACGGTCAATAAGGTCCTGATGAGGGATTGTAGTATAGAGAGTCGAGAAATCCCATGTGGATACATGTCTGTACGGTATGTGACCTTTAGCATCAAGTTCTTCCGTAAGACATTTTGAGTTTTTCAATATCCACATACATTCAACGCCAGAGTTCTTAGAAATAATGGCGCAATACCTTTCCCAAAATACTTTTACCTCCTGAAGGGCCCTCGTCAATAGGGTCGAGAGAAGCTTGATGGTGCAGCTTCTAGAACAAAGCTATGAATCTAGCTTTGTATGGTGATTTATGCATTTTGGGAGTCCAGTATAGTTTTGGTATGTCGTTATGATTGGTTGAAAGACAAATACCTCTTTCCCTGAGAAACTTTTTGTGGTTGTTAAATAAATCTTCCAGAGTAAATGCAGTTTGGGAGTAAGTAGACGTATTTGATGAAGATATGTCTACACTCAATTCTTTAACCAGCACCTGGTAATAGTAATATTTACATATGAATATTATATTATTCGGAGCTTTGTCTGCTGGGACTATGACGAATTTACTCTGGAGATTTGCTAGAACTTCTTCCGAATTGAGGTTTCTCAGTACTTGTTTTGCTTGGGGAAGAGTACTTCTGTCAATATGGCGGATTGTTTCAACGACCTTGCTCTTGGTGAGGTCCAGCCAATCAGCGAGTACTGTAGGTTCAACTTTTCTCGCTTAGACCAATCAATAACGTACTGTTCCAATGCAGACAGGACTATCTTCTGGTCGGCCTTCAGATTTATTCTTCTTGGCTCTCCATATTTAGGTCCTTTCATCAGGAGTAATTTCAGACCCTTATCACTCACCACATCAAGGTCACCAGTCACAACATGTTTGCATGGTGTATAGATAAAGTTCGACGATTCACAAGCACAACTATAGCCTCCTGACGTGTATAAGTTCCAGTCAAACTCCTGGACAGCATTGGAGTAATTGAATATTTTGGTGGCTATAGATTTAGTGTACTTATATGAAATGCAAGGAGGTTCTGTGAACTTAAAATAGTTTGGCACAGCGTTGCGTACCTCTGGATCATTCAGGATTCGAGGTAAATTAATGATGTCCAGTCCTTTATCTAAGTAGTTGAGTTTCAAGAAAAGCCGATCTTGAGATGTTTCGATTATGTTCACTGGATGATACAACCGAAAATACGCTATATCTTGACATACTTTAATGATTTTTGATGGTATTATATTTCCTGAAGACGCAGATTGTTGTATATCTCTGGCTATTTGATCTAAAACTCTCAGAGGTAACGCATACAGAACTGTACGTAAGCTATGTATACTATTGGGTGTGTTAGTTAAACCCACTAAGTAATTTAAAGTGATATGATCGTGAATCATCGAACTATTAAACTTTCGCCAACCATGGCTGCGATGTCTCCGTTGATGGGGTTTAAATAGTTGGGTAATATGACGCAGTCAGTATGTCGGCACCTCTTCCCACTTCCCTTATATGTGTTGTAATTCAAGTCATCTGTTAGAAAATGATGAACCATCTTTTCATTTAGCAAAACAAATAAATCGTTCGTAACAAACTTAGAATGAAAACTGTTCAGGACAGATTGGGTTGATCATGAAGCGGAATTATTCAGTAATTAATTTATGTGAGGTAAATTGTTTATGATTATTTACCGGGACAGGGGGTACTACACAATCATGTGTTCACGTCAAATTCGATTTTTCGATGTGATAAATCTCCAAAACCATGCAGCCATAGTATCAGCCATATTATCCGCCGTCGGTCTGAATAGTTTTAGAAGAAGCTCGGGCTAGAGCAAAGTGAGACCTCAAAAGAACAACGGATCCCATCCGCATCAATCTAACTACGATATATCATCTACATTTTATCAGGCCACTTTTTACGTTCCCTTGATATATCTGGCCCCCTTCAATGTTCAAAGAACTTATAAATAGAAACGAGATGTCACTCACTTGAAACCATTTGAATTTCGAAATATATCATAGAAGAGCCTTCTTGATTAGCTGGCCGATATATTAGGCCAACACAACCACCATATTAGGAGGAATGACGCCCCTACTTCAAGATGATGTCACTCTACACACAATCGGTGTGTAGGTTCTGATTGGTTCGTCTCTCGTTCGTAGATGAAATTTACACCTCGGATTTTGAACGCTCAAGGCACGTTCGAAGTGGGAACGTAGAAATTGGCTTGATAAAATGAAGATGCGATATATGGACACGTGCGATATATACGCCTATTTCACAAGCATATTAAGTCGTGGCATGGTAAGTGAATGGGTGCAACAGCCTCTATAATGTTTTAAATTACAGAATGCAGTTTTAAAGTTTTCAATTCAATTTCATTTTATTCACCAGTTCAAGCATAATATATGCAAATACAGAATATATTAATACAAATAAATAGGTGTCTAAAATAGATCTGCGTAGTTTAAGGAATTCATTAAACAACTGGTGGGATTAAATCCGCAGAGAACTTGTGAAATAAGGCTGTCACGAAATGGAAACTACTGCTCAGATAGGACAACTTGAATTAGAAAAGATTATGTTTAATTGCACACAGTGCTGGTATATTAAACTGATAAAGTTACAATACACGATACTACATTGAATACTTCCTACTAATTCGTTTATAAATCTTCCCCCTAGACTGTGATATTTGTGATATTTGTGTGAAGGAACGGAAAACAGTTTAACACTTATTTACACATTATAATGGTACAAAAAGATATCGTTATATCTCGAAAAATGGCGTAAAGCAATAAGTGACCATGAACGGGAACATAACTTCGTAAATCAATATCAAATGGAAAGAAATTGATGTGCATCGACGCCATGATCAAAAATACACAAGTGTAAACACAACTGCATACTAGTACCAATTCTAGAAATATTTTGAAAAAATTGGGCGAATGTTGGGGATGCAAGCGTCTAGTTCGTCATTCAATATTCAGCTGTCGCGTCCATAATCGAAAGACCTAATTCATATCATAACATCAGCACTAAATTAAAAGGATAAATCATAGTATAAATAAAACTAGGCTAATTTCTAAGTAAGAAGCGGTCAACAGCTTTCAATTATGCCAGCAAGACCTCACGATGTTCTAAAAATATCAAATACGTATCGCTGATCAGTATTAATCCATATGATATTCGTTGTAAAGTCGTTGTCTATCTGATGTCAAGTCGAGTCTGATGTATCTCAGTCACGCTTTGATTGTGACTTCATATGAACACTATGAGGATCTTGAAATACATAGGTTCATACGGCCGATACCCCCGGGTTAAGCGGAATTAGACACAAGTTACGAAACTTACTGCCATAGATTTTGCACTCTATGCTCGTAGTTTGCTATCAGCATGCGAAATGTATCGCCAAATTTGAGAAACTTCGAATGGAGGCGCCTGATGATATAGGCCTGTTTTTATAAGTTTCTACAATAATGTTTCGTGACGTTGATCAAAATCATCACATTTAACAAAGAATCTAGCAAATACTACTAGGCGAGATGTGTGTACGCCATATGCAGGGCTCTCCAGTACATTACTGTCCAGATAGGGATAGTTTACGATATCGAAATTGTAATCGTTTGTGGTAAACGAGAGAGAAAGCGGCTTTACGTTTATAGAGAGCTATAGGTCTAAATAAGATATTTCGCTGGGGCCATCTGTAGTTTTCTTCAATCCAGTGAAGGTGGATACATATCCTTCACTGCATCATTTATATAGCGATTATCCATAGCCAGAAGATCGTCTATATAGCGTTTGGTGAATGAGAAGGAACGGGCTTTGAAATAATCTTTTTTTTAAAGCGTCCACATATAGCCGTATTCATAAGAGAACAGATATAGGTCAGCCAAAAGTGGTGCACAATTAGTACCCATTGAAATACCTATATTCTGTTGATATATTGTATTGCCAATTTTCACATAAATATTATTAATGAGAAATTCGAGTAACAGCATAAACAAAGAAACATTGCATGAACGATACCCCCTGTATGTGGTAGAGCTAAAGAATGCTTTATGGCTTCTAACATTAATATATCGGCGATTAGTTTTCTTGAACACCGATACTATTAATGAACTAAGACTAAGACAGTAAGGTCCTGATGAGGGATTATAGTATAGAGAGTCGAGAAATCCCATGTGGATGTCTGTACGGTATGTGACCTTTACAATCAAGTTCTTCCGTAAGACAGGATTTTCAATATCCATATGCATTCAAAGCCAAAGTTCTTAGAAATAGTGGCGCAATACCTTTCCCAAAATGCTTTTACCTCCTGAAGAGCCCTCGTCAACAGGGATGAAAGAAGCTTGGTGGTGCAGCTTCTAGAACCATCTATGAATCTAGATTTGTACGGACGCGGATATTCTCTAATGGACGACGGCTGAATAATGAATAACGGACCAGAAGCTTGTAATTATGCATTTTGGGAGTCCAGTACACTTTCGGTATATCGTTATGAGTGGTTTGAAGACAAAAACCTGTTTTCTTGAGAAACATTTGTGATTGTTAAATAAATCTTCCAGAGTAAATGCTGTTTGGGAGTAAGTAGACGTATTCGGCGATGGTTTGTTTTTACTCATTTCCTTAACCAGCACCGGTAATAGTAATATTTACATATGAATATTATATTATTTGAAGCATTGTCTGCTGGGACTATGACGAATTTACTCTCGAGATTTGCTAGAACTTCTTAGTACCTTTTTTTGCTTGGGGAACGGTACTACTGTCAAATGGAATATATGATGAAAAAATGTCATCATATATTGGCGAGGGAGTGATTCTCTCGCATCTCCGTGGACAAAATATTGTATTAATTTGGGGGAACGGTGAGTTTGCGAGGTTTGTTGTAGCTGTCATATCATATTGAATGCATTCTATGTCGTCTGCTTTTTGTGTTGTCCCGTATCTTGTAAAGGGTTTATTGTGTAACTGAATTGATTATATTATAGCTGTCTGTGTAGCAGTTTTCCCGTCGATATACATACTAAGTAGATTACCCTCGTCGTGTCTGCTAATAATAACGTTGGAAAGAATAGTCCTCCAATGTCAGTCATATTTTAATACAATAAGTTCGGTTGTGTAGTCTTAGAAATACCACTCGACATTCACCAGGTTTAAAGATCCATCGTCCGCCCTAGAATTAGACCGGCAATAGATTGGTATGAGCTGTCATAACTGAAACAGTCTTTAGTCAGGTTACAGAAAGAGAACGTAATATGGTTAAGACAACATGGATCCAGTTTCCGAGTGCATAACCCCAGATTGATCATATCGGGTACCTTTTACTTCACCAACACAATTCTAGAAGACCTATCTAGAAATATTAATTATCGGAGTCAGCGACAGGTCAAGTCTTAGTTTCTAGGTTCTTGGCATTCTAGATTAACCCTCTACCATGGACCAAGTAATTATTGCCAGAGGATCCCAATTCAACTACTCGACTCTTCATAACAAAATTGGCTATATCTGTATTTGACGGACCTATATATGTCCCTTTGTGATGAGCTACCCGCATTTGTCGAGAGAGGGGATGAAGGTTATCCATGATTTTGTCGTTCGAAAGTGACACTCTTTTCGGATGAATCTATGGCTCATCCTCACATTGTGTTCGATCAGTACATCCAAATGTCAAATTTAGGAGATATCGCGTACCTTTCATTTGGCTAAAATGTGCTAATCGATTGTGGATGTGGATCTGTAGAACCAACCCATTTAACCAATCATCCTATCTACATGTATGCTACGTGCCTATGAAACTCACGCCATAACACACACGTCTAATTTTCCAGCATCCCTCCTAACAAAAAATGATTTAATTAGATACATGTCAGCACATCAAACTAAGTTTGCACAATGTGTTATTTCATTCGACAATACCAACAAAGTAGTGCCGGTGTGAATTACAACACATATAAGGGAAGTGGGAAGAGGAGCCGACATACTGACAGAGCCACCTGACTTCACGGTATAGTCTTCCGGTTAACCCATTATAAAGCACATACCAAGAATCTAACGAATCGTGATATGTGTTGTATCTCAGGTACGCTTTTATTCTACCTGTTCATGTGGCAACATGGATGATATGATCGCACGGCCCCTAGCACCGGCATAAGCGGTATTTGATACAAATGTAGAGAGCTACGATGGAAATGCTCTGACGACTCGTATATTGGTAATTGGTCAGCTGTTTCGCTGTGACAACTCGTACGCTGGGACTGATAAGCTGTATCGTCGTCAGATGAAAATGACGGCATTTAACACAAATTACAAGCGTCTAGTCCGTCATTCATAATCCAGCCGTCGTCCATTAGAGAATATCCGCGTCCATAATCCAAAGACCTATTCCATTTTCCACATAACATTATTAGCACCAAATTCAAAAAGACAATCATAGTATACATACACATAGGCTTGTTTCCTGCAAGAGAGAAGCGGTCAACAGTTTTCAATGATGCCGGCAAGACATCATGATGTTCCAAAAATATCAAATCCGTATCGCTGATCAATATTCTTAATCCATAATATTCGTTATAAAGTCGTCATCTAAAGAATGATGTATCTCAGTCACGCTTTGATTGTGACTGTTCATATGAGTACCAAGAGGATCTTGAAGTACATGGGTTCATACGGCCCCTAGCCCCGGGTTAAGCGGAATTAGACACAAGTTACGAAACGTAGCGCCATAGATCTTGCACGCTACGTTCGTATTTTGCTATCAGCATGCGATATGTATCGCCAAATTCGAGAAACTTTGAGTGGAGGCGCTTTGTGGAATAGTCCTGTTTTATAAGTTTCTGCAACAATGTTTTGTGATGTTGATTAAAATCATCACATTTAACACAGGATCTAGCAAATGCTACTAAGCGAGATATGTATACGCCATATGCAGGTCCCACTGGAATATTACTATCCAGAAAGGGATAGTTTACGATGTCGAAATTGTAATCATCTCTTTGTCATAAAGTCGACGAGAGAGAATGCCCGCTTCATTTTTATAGAGATAGAAATCTAAATAAGATGTGCCTGTAGGGCTATCTGTAGTTTCCTTCAAATCCAGTGAAGGTGGATATATATCCTTCACTGCGTCATTTATATAGCGATTATCCACAGCGAGAAGATCGTTTATATAGCGTTTGGTGAATGTGAAGGAACGGGCTTTGAATGGATCGGTTTTTGATAGCGCCTGCAGATAGTCATATTCATAAGAGAACAGACACAGGTCAGCCAACAGGGGTGCACAATTAGTACCCATTGGAATACCTATATGCTGCTGATATATTGTGTTGCCAAATTTCTCATAGATATTTTTAATGAGAAATTCAAGCAACTCTATAAACAAAGAAACA